>LPNX011189226.1:122554-204096 GCA_001517045.1 Pseudotsuga menziesii | reverse complement strand
AGAAGAGCAGAGGGGTTTGAGTAAGGCAGGAAGTGTGAAAACATGTATACCTTTTGAGCATGATTCGCTACTCCTTTTGCAATGATTCTTCCAGTTGAGATTTTTGTGATCTCAACTTCATCTGGTGAGAATATGACTTTCTTAGGAGACCCAGTGTGGGTCATTTGGTACACTGATAGAAGGTTGGAGGCGAGACCAGGGACATACATCACATTGTTGAAGTTACCATGATCAAGTTCTATCCTTCCTTTGCCTTTGCTTTCAGTGAGAGAGTCATCTCCCAGTACAATAGATGGTCCTTTCGACATATCCAGTGAGGAGAAGGCCTCCTTAGTCGAAACCATGTGTCTTGAAGCTCCAGAATCTATGATAAAACTGGGTGAGCTTGATGTGCCAGCAACTAGAGCATGAACTCTCTCTCTGTCATCAGAACTTGATCCTCCTTCTCTCTTCTTTGAGCCTTCTATAAGGGAGATGCCATTCTTCTCCAATAGTTGAGTTAACATATCTATCTGCTTTTTCATACAAGAGCTTTCAGTATGATTTCCCTTATTGCAGTATGAGCACTTGTTCATATCACCTTTGTTTTTCTTCTTCTGGGTATTTTTCTTGGGACCTTGTTGATCCTCTGGAGATTGCTTCTTGTCTCTTCCTTTCTCAGGTGGATTTTTATCTTTCTTCTTGCCTTTTGAATCCACCCTCGAATCTCCAGCAACTAGAGCTTGGTCTTTGGAAGGTTTGATGGTGCCCATCATCACCAGCTTGTCTTGTTCCTGTGTGAGAGATTCCATGAAATATGCAAGGCTAGGCATCTTCCAGGTTTGAGCTATGAGTTTTGTGGCATAGAAGGTTGAAACAAAGACTGAGTAATCAGGCCCTAGCTTCGAGAGGATGGACAATATGAGCTGCTCATCTTTCTTTTCAATACCACACTGTTTCAGCTGCAAAACTAGTGCTTTGAACTTGGAGAAATATAGCTGCAGGGATTCAAAATTACTGGGACTTAGGGAAATCAATTAATTTTCGATTTGGTGTCCCCTCATCTCATCTGTCTTTCCAAATAGTTTAGAAAGTTTCTCCCATACTTGATCCGGTGAATTCAATCCATCGATATGGAAAAGGAGGTCTCGGGAAATACTGAGACATAGGAGGCCATAGGCCTCATCTCTCCGATTGTGCCATTTGATCTTCTCTGCAGCTGCATTGGGCTCTGCTTCTGTTGCCATAGTCACCCTGTAGAGGCCTTTCGCTCTCAACAAGATCTCCATCTCTGCTTTCCATTCAAAATAGTTGAAGGGAGTGAGGATAGTTTTCTGTGAATCCATAGCTTTAGAAAATCTGTTCCGGCTGTCAGTAGAAGGCTCCCAGTCTTGATGCCGAACCTGCAAAACAATTTTTGGAGGATAGTAACAACCTACAATGGCTCTGATACCATTTATAAATTCAGGCCTGCAGTAGATTAATTTCACTCACAGCAATTAACAATTGATCATGCAAATTATCAACAATGGAGACTAAATATGGAGCTGTAACACAAAATTATATTAACTGAGTGTACAATAGACAACCCTGTAATATCATAGGCTGCTGAATATATAGAATACATGATCAAATTGAATGCATAAGGAAGCATCCAAATCTATCATAAAGCAAGCTTACCCAAAATAGGCAAATCCCCCATAGGTGTAAAAAGCTGATCCCAAATCTATCAAGGACCCCATGAATTAGCAAGGGCGCATGGGCAAGCTAATGAGTGGTCAAATGGTAGCTCATACATGCTTTTGCATGGAGGAAAGAGTGGAGGAGGAAGAGGCAACAAAGCTAATTCACCTCACCTAGTCTTGCTTTCCTATGTGCCTTAAAACACTGAAAAAGCAAGCAATAAAGCAGAAAAAGCAGAAGGGTGCCTAGGAGGCCAGGAATAAAGCAGATTTGATTCCCAAGGCTTTCCCAAGCGCTCCATGAGTCAATAATGGCAATTTTGACCTCTATGGATAGGCAATTGACAACTTGCACATGGTGGGACTCATGGACTAGGCAAATAAGACAAAATAAATGAAATAATGTCTAAGTGGGTAAATACTATGGGTTGATTATTCTAACAAAATCTCTCATCCTCTGCAGGTCATATTGAAAGAAAACAGTTAGCCACTACTAGTCATGTTGACACCGTTGAGAAAAATGGTCTTTTGAAGTGTAAACTTAAGTTCCCTTGTAAGCTATGCGAGGGAGATCATCTTACTCACCAGTTCCCTACTATCGCGGAGGTGCGAAGAGTGTGTTCTGAGACTGAATAATTTCCTTCTCTTGAACAACCTATAGTTTCTCAACAACCTACTCAATATTTGGTTGATTAAGTGGTCAAACCAATCTCAGATTTGGTCGATCCCACTCTTCTTTCATAGAGTGATCCTAATGTGATTGAACCAATGTCATCTTTGGTCAATCCCACTCTCCCTTCAGAGAGTGAATTTCATGAAGCGGATGAATTGATTTCAGTATCGATCAATCCCACTCTTCTTTTGGAGAGTGAAGTGTCTACTAGTCACATTTTCTTCACTGCCAATTCTGAACTTACTGAACAAGGGGGCACTGGACTTGCTTCGGATCAACCCCCACGAAGCTCTCGAATTGCTTCCTTTGATTGGGATAGCCTAGTTGAGCCGCGCCCTCCTTCTGATGCACCTTTTCAGATAAAGGTCAAAGTTGAATCATATACGTTTGTCCGTTGTATTGTTGATGAAGGAGCCTCAGTTAGTATCTTGTCTGCTCGTGCTTGGCGAGGCATGGGATCTCCCAACCTTGTGTTGACTGCTAGTCAGTTACTAGAGTTTAATAGAAGAACTTGTGTAGCCTTGGGAATTCTTGCTCAAACACCTGTTATTTTGGGTGGGAAGACCATCTTAGTTGAATTCATGGTGATAGAAGACCCTTTGGACTTCAATATGCTCCTTGGATGTGATTATTTCTATGCCATGCAAGCTGTGGTGTCAACATTTTTTCGTGTGATGTACTTTAATCATGGCGAAGAAATTGTCACTATCAATTAGTTCGATTTTCTTGATCCGTCTCCTGACCCAACTAGAGACCAGGTCTTTCCTTTATTGATTCCTAGTGTTTCTATAGACACTAACCCACCATAGGTGCGCTATGTGGCCTCATGTCCTTTGCGTTCAATTGCTACTGAGAAGCAGCCTCTATTTTCATGCTTACCTTATCGGGACTTGGTCCCAGTAGTTGGCCAGGTGACTCATTCTATACAGACTATAGATCCTTCTCTCCACTCTGTCAATCCATTTGAAAGTTTAGACATGTGTCCTATCTCAGATGATCTCCTTCCTTCGGATGAAGTCGTCCTAGAGTCTTTGATCCAATCTGACCTTCTTTTGGATGTTGGTTCAATTGTGACTATGTCTAACCCTGATTTGCGTAGTAATCCTAACCTTTCTTCTTATGTTGGTCTTGTTGAGTCTTTTGACTCTTTCTTCGAACAACAAGTCAGTGATCCTGATGAGTTTGAGTTTTCTTATGAATTTTTCAACTCCTGTGATACTGAGTTTGTTCCTACAGACTCTATCTCCCTTGTTGATTTTTTCTCTCCTTCTGAGGTTGATCTTACTAATTATAAACCCTTGAGCCTTGGTTATATAGAATCTTCTTCGGTTGATTCTACCTTGACTTTACCTTTTGTAGAAGATAGCAAAGTCACGTGTGTTTCTTCCAAAGTGACCCGCATCAGATCATTTTTTCTGAATATGATCCTGATGCTGTTGTTTCTTGGAGATAGGATTTGTAGTTGGATTCACAACTGCTTACTGGCCTCACCTTGTTGTTCAATTCGTAATTGCATTTTCATGTTCCCTGCTCGTGCTTAGGAGCCTGATGTCGGCTTCCACGCTTTTAGCTCGTTGTATAAGCCCTCATCTTTGTTCTCATCATTGCTAAGCATTGTATCATTTTGCCTTTGCAACTTGATACCCTTTACCTTGAGGAGACGTTCCCCGAGTGTCCTTATCTTACTCACTTTCCTTGCATTATGCATAGGTTTGTTCCTTGCGCTTGGAACTAGTTTCTCCTGCCTATGACACTCGTCTCCTCGCATTTAGAGCATTCTTTTTGCTCTCCTTAGAGCTCGTTAAAAGTAGTAAGGAGGCCGCGACTTGAATTTTCTGGACTCATTAAAACTTCATGCGAAAGATATTGAGTTTCTTTAGGCCCAGGTCAGACTCCTCAAAATAGACTTGACTACCGAGTAAACTTGTTCATTCAGGCTCGTTAAGAATATGTGAATGGGAATCCACATTGGTGGTAGGTTATCGCTTTCTCAGACCATGTGGAATAATACGAGAAAGGATCCCTCTCTTTTCTATTTGAATTGAGAAGAGTATTCTCAGGCATAGGTTTATCGCTTTTCCATACCTGAGGGACTAAACTTACGAAAAAGGATTCCTCGATATGAGCTTAGTTTTCTCTTTTTCATGCTCTGGACCAAAACATGAAAAAGATTCCTAGTGTACTTTATGTCTTTGTCATGCTCGTTAAACCCTAAAGAACAAAGCATCGAGTTTATTGTTGTAATCCCCATTTCTCATAATCAAATGGATCTTTCCGAGTGATCTTACCTTCCTTCACACTCGTAAAACTTAGGCTATATGCTGCTTTTGAAGGAGCATTGGGTAGGTGGTAATTTAACCTTTTTTGGACCTTCTTGACTAAGTACAAAAAGGTGCGCCTTTTCTTCTTTGAAAGTTAAGAGAGTTCTTCTTTGGTATGTTTTATACTTTTTCGGCCTCAGGAGACTAAATTGTATGAAAAAACACCCCCTTGGAGTCTTCTTTGGAGTTTTCAGACTCTCTAAACTATGAAAACAACGTCGAGCATGTACTAGTTTGGGATCGTAAAATCCACAAATCAGTGCTTTATGAAGCATTCTTCTCTCTTTTCTTCGAGCTTGCCAAAAATGAAGATGGTCCCGAGTTTGCTTTCTTGGACTCGTTAAACCTTTACAAGAAAAAGGGGAAGGGAAGTTCATTCACATGTTTTTTACATCATAGAAGCAAGTCTTGTTTCCTTGAACAAAGCACCAGTTTTGAGTCTATCAACAGTTGGGTCCTAGTTTTTTTATCTTATCCCGATTCAGAGTTTCTTACTCCTCTAGTTGGTCTCTTTTCCAATTATATGGGGAATCTGTCAATGTCTCCTACATTGTAGATTTGTGTCATTGGTACTTTTGTGTCAAAATCTACCTAAGTCACTTTTGTGTTGTGCTCACTGTTCAAGGATTAAACCTTTGTCAGCCATTCTGCAGTTTCCTTGACCTTTTGTGTCGGCCATTCCCTGGTATTAGTTCATTACATCATGTCTTTGGTGTTTCTTGTCATGACCAATTCCAGATCCAATTAGTCTTTGATTTACCACGTGTTGGATGATGAAGGATGCCTTAATGCCTTCCTTCCAATGGATCTCTTCCTATCGATTGCAACACCTCTTGCTTTGGGAATGAGATTTAGAGTTTTATGATAGTACCTTGGGGATTGTTGTTATCAGTGGCAATTTCCCTCACTATTGGGTAGTGGGGATACCTTAATGTCTCATACTTGATGGATTCTTCAAGTGTTCGACTTCAAGTCCTTGTAATCACACTTGTTAGAATGTACTAGGTACCTTGGGGACCATTTTCATTAATGGTGGTTTCCCTCACGTTTGTTAACAGTTCTCCTTATTGACCAGTAATCAAACGGTTTCCTCCATGTTTGACTTCAACTCTTTTATTTGCATGGTTAGGATTCGTACCTTTTGGGCGGTTTGGATTGAAGACCTTGGTTTGACAGTAGCATCGTCATTTTTCTATTGCCCAAGTTGCGCAAGACCTTGTTATATTTTATATGACATTTTGCTGAGACATAGATCCACCTTGTATTTTTTGTGTCTATGATCGATTGTTGAGCATGGATCCACCTTGTTCATTTGTGGCCATGAATCCTTTAGATTTGATATGGTGCCTTTTTGCATATTGAGTGACCATGATAGTTTCATCAGTTATACATATGTTGGATCCACCTTATTTATTTATGGCGATGTTTTGTATATGGACTTGTATGTCCTAGAGATCAGTTTTTCTGACATTTATCTCTCTTACAGGTACCTTTGTTCGAACCTTTCAATCTTGGATTCTATGCTCTCTCAATACTCAGTTGTTTCCTTTATAATGTATTTCGGATATCATCTTCCCCTCTAACCTCACACATTAGGGGGCATCTGTTATATCTCAAAATGACACATCTCTGCATGTGACCACTTTCCCATGATTCCGTCACATGTCGACACTTCCATGACGACACTTCATGAAAGTCACTGAAAAAGCACCTGACTTGGAGGACCTATATATTGAGTTATGTAACTTTGTTTAACCTCATATCTACACCATTGGAAATATATTTTTGTTAGTTAAAAATTTCCAGAAGACACCAAAGTATGAAAATGCCCAGAAAGACCTCACAAATGAGTTTTTTTGTCTATACGGGACTTGCCCTTAAGGAAACCCGCATATGACATGCGACTTGTCAGTTATACAACCTGTGTGTGCTTTTATACATGACTTTTTGTACTAGCAACCCACGTGTACTTTTCATGTACATGATTGTGGTATTCAGCAACCCGCGTATGCCTTTCAAAAATGTTAAAAACATGCCTTTTGAATTTCGGGTAGTTTGGGTAGTTATGCAATTGACTCCTTCAGTTGTAACTACTTTGTCTTCGCCCCTAACTCTTATTTAAGCATATAAATAGAGGTAGGGAGGTCCATGAGAAGGGACTTGAATTTTTGCATTGTTATGCTGGAGGATTTGGAGCTCTCTTTGCGCACACCTTTGCCCTAGCGATCATCCCCTTGTGTTGCAGAGCTTGGAGGCTGAGTTCTTTGGAGAAGAAAAGCAGCAGAACTAGATCAAGGTTTCGTGAGGTGCTGAACTTGAAGAGAAGGTATACTTGTACTTGTTTTCAAGATTAATAAAGATGTGATGTCCTTCTTCCCCAAATCATTGTTCAATGTGTGATTGGATTTTTGTTTATGATCATATGATGATGTTATTCAGATCATTAGTTCATGTTTATTTGATTATCATTGTTTTATATGTGGTCATAATGGTTTGAGGAAGGTATAATTTGTTTTGCAGGTCTCTTGGAGCAAGAGGAGCAAGAAGAGGATTGAAGAGAAAGCTTGGACTAGACTTCAGTTAATCAGGTGTGTACCTTTCTTATCTCCGATATTGTTTGTATTTACTTGCAGAACTATTTGCATCCACCTTTCAACCCCAGTACATTGATGGCCTCTTAAACCCTAGCCATAGGACACTTTCCTTTAAAACAGCTTGCAACCCAGGCAAGGATGGACAGTTATCTGTCGGATGTTCCTTTGTATAGATGTGAGATATAGAAATGTTGTATAATGGGAATTACCTTTGAGGATGTTTTGTTCTACACCTTGGACAGAAAATACTCATTGCTGCCCATTATTCATTTTTCCTTTTCTTGGCTTGCAAAGAATCTAATTAAGAACCCATGGCTCCTAATATGTCAGTATTAAAGTTTTCCAATAGGTTACCCAATTCCATCCTTGTAACCCCTCCTGAACTAGGAGAGTTTCCTCTTACATTTCTACTATAAGGATCTTGAAAGTTTTTCCCAACTTCCCCCCTACTTCTATAATAATTTTTACACATCTCACCAATATGTGCAAAGGTCTTATGAGAAATATCACTGACTTCCATGAGATTAAGAGTCTCTAGAAATTCCTCAAAGATTCCTTTCAGAAAAAGTGTACATACTACATCTTCTTGAAGGTCATGATACTTTGATTTATGAAGTGTATAAACGAACCTTTCGTGATAATCCTCTAGGATTTCATCTTCAAGTTGTTGTATCTTGAATATATCGTGTTGAGAATCTTTAGGTTTGTAGTATTCTCGATACTTTCGCAAGAATGAGGTTCTCATGTCATCCCAAATCCTGATAGTGGATTCACCTAATCCCATGAACCATTGCAAGGTGGAATCTTTTAACGTAGTGGGAAAGAGTTTTAGTTTGTGAGCATCTTGTAGATAATTATAGCTCCTACAGAGAATATCAAACTTGAACAAGAATGTGTCCAAGTCCTCATTACCTTTTCCTTAAAAGGTAGGTAAAGAAGAAGGAGGGATGTTTTTCACATTTACATCTAGTACAGTATCTAGAATAGGAAACCTGAAGGTAGCCTCAGTTTGATTTTATCCTTCTCCTTCATTATTTCTAACTTTGTTACAATCTTAATTATCTCCCTATCCCTCCATATAGGTTGGGTTTTCAATATAAATATACCTAGGAAGCTCCTTTTGAGGTGATAATGGAGCATCCCAATGCTTTGTTTCGGTAGATATCTTCCTCTCGTCAACTGTTTTCTTATTGAACCCTAGAGGGATAGTAAGTTCTACTGTGGATGTCTCAATTTGTGAGATGACTATATCTATGGGGTTTGTAAAGAGGGATTTTACCTACTCAGGATAAACAAGGTCAACAAAGTTCATACTTCCTACTAGTGAAAAGGTCATATCCTTTGGTTTTGTGGCTAGTGGTTGATCCTTCTGAATTTCTTTCAGAATGAGGTCCTCCGGACCTTCGGTCAAGGTTCCTTCTCCTTGTATGGTTCCCCTGGAAATATCTCTTGGAAGAGTTTCTTTAGGTTTCCAAGCATAATTACTCCCTACAGGTCTTTTTCGATACCTTTCTGGTGAGTTAGTAGTTGGGGTATTATGTCCCCTGGAAAATTTAGTAGAAATGTCGATAGCTTTTCCTATCTTAATAAATCTACCTAAGGATATCTAAGTTTGTTCATGAAAACAAAACTAAATTAAAGGAAACTTATGCTATTACTATTGTTGCTGGGTTTGGGGGTGCCTATTATAACAGATGTGCCGGTTCTAAAAAAGAAAAATAAGTACATGAAAAATGCAGAAAATAACAAACTTAAAAACTTACAACAAAGGAACAACAAGGATTTGGGGCACGCCACTATAGTGGATGCATCTGGCTGTTACACCATGAAATTTCAGGAATTTTGTAGTGAATTCTTCTTTGTGTATTACTGTTCTCCCCTCCCTCTTAATGAGTAATATAAAAGTAATCTATCTATCTATGTAAACTTAATGAAGGAACACTATTTCTTCTACCTTATAAAACAACTCCCCGACAATGGCGCAAGAAATGTTGGGTGTTTTCTACTATCTTAAATACACCTAATATTTAATTATCGACTGGGGTTGGTAGGCTTAGAGTTGATACCAAATATATGCAAAGGTAAAAAGGCTCCTAGGGTGTCATGGAGATATTTTAATAAACAAAAGATAAAAAAAATATTTCAAAATGAAAAAAACCGAGTCAAACTCCTAAGACTATCTGAATAATCAGACTATACTGGAGTATCAACAGCTACTAAGAGAAAGATATAAATAATAATACTTATAACTTTAGACACTAACTCATAAAAGGAATTATAACAACTGAACTAAATCCTTAAGTGGAAGGTTGGGGCAAAAAGACAACTTATCTTACAAAAAAATAGAAAACTCAATAAATAAAATTTTGAAAGAAGAAAGTAGAAAACTTATGTTGGGGCACACACCTTAACGGTCCCTAATTTTGGTAACTCCGCGGTTTTTGTGGAAGTTGTAAGCAGAGTTACGACTCAAAATAGTCTTAGTGGTGTCGGGGTTGAGTAAAAACCTAATTTTTGTAATAAACCCATGGTTTAAGTCCAGGGTTTAGGGTTTGGGGTGCCCATGGTTTAAGCCCATGGTTTTGTAATAAGTGCACTATAAATAAGCACTCTTGTAAAGAAGTTAGTTTAGGATTTTGATGTAAGATGAATTGATGTGAAGCTAAGGCTTGTTTGTAAGAAGGTTAAGTCCCAGATGTGTGCATGGACAACCTTTGTAATTGTGTGCGCAGAGGGTTTTGGGTGATTAAGGAAATCTGCGGTTGTGTGCGCAGAGGCCTGCAGCTGTGTGCACGGCTTTGACGACTTGAAGGGATCTGTAGCTGGGTGCGTAGATCAAAACTGTGGTTTTTTTGTAAAGAGTTGAATAAAACACAATTCTGTGGACGTAACCCCTAAACTGGGGGTGAACCTTGTTATATCGTGTGTTGTGGTTTTTGTTGTGTTGTTGTTATGTTCTTTTATGCATTGATAAATATATAACTGATAAGTAAGATCACTGCTAAATACTAACTTCACTGGAATTCTGAGTAAAGGGTTAAGCAAGGAACTGTTTGTTTATCTAACCGCGAAGCTAAATAAGTAACTATTAAAGCTCAACATTTTATGATTATAATTGTTAGAAGCTAAAGGTACAATAATATCCCTCTTCTACTTGCAGAAACCTGATTCTACAGCACCCCATAGCTGTTTCAGGTGAGATTGCAACTTGTTCGCAGGTTGTTGCCAAAAGGGCCAACACTGTGGGTCTTTTGTTGGTGCAAAGTTAATGGTATAAAGCCCGGGTCTGCCCTATATCCCAACAAATTGGTTTCGTTTCCGGTTGAACTCAGTATCTGCTCAAGAGGGGTTTACGTCGTACCTCGAGGGCTATGTTTTGGAGACCCTCAGTGAAAGAAATCGATGATTGGATTGAAGAGACTTATCTGAACTTTGCTGTACAAGAGAACAAAGATCTATGTCGTAGTGCAAACAACTTTTTACAAAGGTATGTTTTTTCTGATGTGTATGAAATTTTATTTGGTAGTATACACATAGAGTTGCACTAGTTGTTATCCAGGTTAACAGAGAGAAGGACGAACTTCCAAGAATGTCAATTTCCTGATTGGACCCCTGCAAGAATTAATATACTGAAAAGGGTGAACAACGAGATATCCCGCGCTGTTTATTTCTGGACAACGCGAACCCTTGAAGCATTTGTGACAGAGTTCACCATTGACACAAGTACATACTTCAGCGAAGGGGTAAGTACTTGAATTCATTTAGTTTGAGAATTAAAATGCTATTGGCTGAAAAATGTATATTTCTCATTGAATCAGACTGTTAGATTTAGCACTACTAACTTATGTTTGCAAGTGAAAGTACCTTCAATGACCAAAGTGGTTTGCTGCGAAGTGGAAAAAGGTACAAGAGAAATTTTGATTCCTATACCCTAGGTTAGAATATCGAGTCTAACCCCGTAAGTCCAGTAGTCTTAGAGCCCGAAGAAACCCCTTCTGTTGGAAACCCTTCGGTAACCCCGCAACGAAGACCTATTATACCTGAGAACCCATCACAGTCTGAAAGTAACCCTAGCTTGATTATTCCTATCGCAGGTCAGTCTACCCCAGTAAGTTCCCCCCCGCCTACTACCAGTCCCCCTCCCTCCCCCCATATACCCGCGATGGCCCATATGAATGACGACATTAAGCTCCCTATTTTCAAAGGAACTGGATCAGAGGATCCAGAACAGTTCTGGTTTTTATGTGAAGCAGTGTGGACTGCTAAGAACATTACGGATCAAGAAACAAAAAGAGTGCAGCTGGTTACTTCTTTCAGAGACCGTGCTCTGACCTGGTTCATGAAGTTTTCCAGCACTCAGAACCATGTCTTGGCTGATATAAAACCATCAATGATAAAGGAATTTAAGAAGCCTAAATCAAAGTCGTAGTGTATCACTGAACTAAAGGAAATCCAGTAGAGGCGAGGAGAATCAGTGTGGGACTATGATCGGAGGTTCAAAGTTCTGCTAGATCAAGTCAGTTTCACTATTGGACCAGCACAACATAAGGAATGGTTCATCGCAGCTCTTTTACCACACATCAGGACTCCACTCATGCAACAGAAGGTTGCGGATTAGCAGGAGGCCTTGGAAATTGCTATGAAGCTTGAAACAGCCCCGGTCGAAGATAATTCTAGTATCACTCAAATACAAGCGCAGTTGGCAGCGATGGCTATGGAGCTTCACGATATGAAAAAAGGGAAAGCTAGTCACGAAGAGGTTTGGTGTACATGATGTCAGATAGAGGGTCACGACAAGGAATAGTGTCCTGCGGTAAGAAATTTCTTGAATTCTGGTGCACCAAACCCGTTCAACCCTAGTGTTCTATATTGTGAGATCTGTAGGACAACTGGCCAGCATTGACCTGAAGAATTCTATCTTCTGTACAGGTATGTGCAAGTCCCTAAGAAACCTTATTGTAAGTTCTGTAAATCAGTGGGACACAACGAAGATGAGTGTCGCAGCTTTGACCTCATGAGAGAATGAACTTACGATGCTTATCGGGTACAAAATGATGGCCAAGGCAATGATGGATACAGTTACCACGGTAGTACATCAGGTCGTGGAGCTTTTGGAGGTCATGGTCATGGTGGTATGGCTGGCAAAAGTCGAGGCCAAGTTGTGTGCTATAACTGTAACTAGGCAGGACATCTCGCTAGAGACTGCCGGAACCCAACTATGACATGTCGATATTGCAGAGCTGTCGACCATGTGATTGAGCAATGCTCGTAGCTGATATTGAAGATTCAAGAAAGAAATAGTGCCCCTACTCAGAATATTCAGTTGATTGTTGTGGAGCAATGATCTGTCCCAACCATTAATGTTGTTACCAGGAGTGGAGCTATGACGGAAGTGCAGAACAAGGAGAAACAACCTGTCGAGGCTTGGGTTCGGAAGCCCCCAGAAAAAATCCATGTATTTGATGTTGAAAGAGAAAAAGAGACATTTATGGAAGCCAAGAGAGACTTTGCTGAACCCAACACATCAGTAGTACCTGTGCAACAGCCTCAGCAGCAGTTGCAACCGCAAGAAGCTTTGACGGATAAAGTAAGTATACTATCCTCCTTTTTACAGAGTTGTATGAAGCTCTTGAGAAATCAGAATGCTTTAAATGAGTTGCAGAAATTTATTGCTTCTTGCAAACCTCAGCGAAGTTCTGGTAAGGAAAAAATTGTCAATAGAGTCCGAAGAACTAGTAGGGAAATGAGATTGAATGCTCAGATAGGAGAATATGACATGACTGATGTCATCCTGGACCTAGGATCAGAAGTAAATGTCTTAACTAAGCAAACATGGGAACAAATGGGAAAAATTACTCTAGAATGGTCCCATATACAGTTGAGATTAGCCAATCAGCAGAAGATTGTGCCCCTAGGAAGACTCCCTAGTGTATCAGTAGATATTGATGGATTCAGTACCTTAGCAGACTTTGAGGTAATTGAAATAATTGATGACAGTAACCCCTATCCAACACTACTAGGCATTGAATGGGAAATAGATAATGATGCAGTAATTAACCTGAAGAAGAGATAGATGAATTTAGAAGGGAAGGGACTAAGAGTCATAGTCCCATTGGATCCTTCTCAAGGAGAGAGATACACAGAGCCAGTAAGAGATGAAGACCAGGATGTTTTGGACCACATCTACAATATCACAGCGAAGGAAGAAGATTATGTTGATCCTACTACCAAAGGTATCATGGATTGGCAGTGTGACAGCTTCTGCATGACAAATTTAGATGATGGCCTAGAGAATTGGCAGAATAGATTGTATGAGCTACATGGCCATCGATGTGGCAGAATTACCAAGTCTCTCAAATGGATTAGCTCACAGACAAGAACCTTACCTATTTTTTATGGTTCAATGGACCCAGAAGAGTTTATTGTGCAATTCTCAGAGCAGGTACTAGACTCACAGAAAATGGAGACTCTGGATTCAGCATTTAGACCCACCATAGCCAGATGGTGGAATGGTCACAAAAAGTACATTTATAGGTGGGAAGCGTGCCAGAAGTCCCTTTGCCTAAGATTCAGAGACCAACCTCAGGAGGTGTGAAGCAAGTTTAATGGTAAGACTAGTCCTCAGGGACATTTGTAGCAATGCTATGAGGCATGGAAGCATGTACCTCATGAAGAATGGGTACATAGGTTTGTGCACACCCTGGAACCTATAGAAAAGAACTGGTATGTGGAGGTCGAGCTTCGCCACGGTACTGTAAGTTGGGATTGTCTTGTTGATAGTTTTGTGCTGACATTTTCTATTAATGAGATTTCTCCTGCTTTGGACGTATCTGTTAGGTTGATCCATACTAAAGTATTTGATGTTCAAGAAATAGCAGAATACCAACCTGATTGGAAGGCACAAGAAGCCAATGCAGTAGAATGTTATAACCTTGCAATTGACGAGGATGACAATCCATGCAACATTAACATTCTTGAGTTAGAAGGACACTGCAAAGTACATGGACCAGCAGTTGAGGCACTTGAAGTGACTCAACCCCTGAAGACGCGGATCGTAAACATTGGGTCAGAAGAAAACCCGAAGTATGCTACCATTGGAGACTATTGGGATGACGAAATGGTAAGTAAGGTAACCCAACTTCTCCATGAATATTAGGATCTATTTTCGATGAAGTTCTCAGAGATGAAAGGTATCCTTGGTGATATAGGAGTGATAAATATCCCTTTGAAACCTGATGCGAAGCCTGTGAAACAACGCCCTTATAGGTTGAACCCTAAGTATAAGGAAAAAGTCCGAATGGAACTGGATAAGATGCTTGCTGCAGGAATCATTGAGCCTATTGAAGAGTCCGAGTGGGTCAGTCCTATGGTGGTGCAAGAAAAGAAGACTAAGGGAAAAATCAGAATCTGTGTCGATCTGAGGAAGTTGAATGATGCCTGTTTGTATGATCCTTTCCCCACTCCCTTTACAGATGAAGTTTTAGACAATGTTGGAGGTCAAGAAGTGTACTCTTTTACTGATGGATTTTTGGGTTACCATCAGATTAGAATTGCTCCAGAATATCGACATAAGACAACCTTCGCTACAGAAATGGGATCCTTCCAGTATACAGTTATGCCCTTTGGATTGAAGAATGCACCTTCCATGTTTTCTAGAGTAGTCATCTATGCTTTTAAGGAATTCATACATAAATTCTTAGAAGTTTATTTTGATGATTAGACTATCTTCGGGTTATTCAAAGACCACATAGCTATTTTAAGACTTATGCTGGACAAATGTAGATAGCATCAGATTTCCCTCAACTTGAAAAAGTGTATCTTCTGTTCCCCTTTTGCAATTCTGCTAGGTCACATTGTATGTAAGCAAGGATTGATGATGGATCCTGCGAAGATAGCCATTATTGTGAACCTGCCAGCTCCGAAGTCTGTTAAACAACTGTGCACTACACTTGGTCATACTGGTTATTACAGGAAATTCATTAAAGGATATGCTCAGATAACAACCCCTATGGAAAAGAAGTTGAAGAAAGATATTAGGTTTGAATGGACACCTGAGTGTCAAGCAATCTTGGATATTTTGAAGGGACAGATGGTAACTGCCCCTATCTTAGTATTCCCTGATTGGAATAAGGAGTTTCATGTGCGTGTCGATGCATCCTCCATTGCTCTGGGAATAGTATTGGCTCAGTCCGGTGAAGGTAATATCAATCACCCTATTTCTTTTGCACGTAGAAAATTGTCCACAGCAGAAAAAAATTATACTACTACAAAACGAGAAGGTTTAGCTATGGTTTATGCATTACAGAAGTTTCGACATTATCTATTAGGATCTCATTTTAAGTTGTTCACGAATCACTCTGCTTTGAAGTATTTGGTTAACAAGCCTGTGCTAGGTGGAAGGATATGCAGATGGTTGATTCTGTTTCAGGAATATGACTTTGAGATCATAGTGAAACCTGGAAGACTAAACCTAGGTCCTGACCACTTGTCGAGGCTCGAGTCAGGAGAAGAGCCCATTAGTTTGGACGAAGGTCTTCCTGATGCCCAGTTGTTTTCCATCCAGATGGTTGATGATTATTTCCATGATATTGTTCAATATTTGTCTATAGGTTTTGCACCCGCCGAAATGACAACGCAGCAGAAGAAACAGCTGGTGGTTAGAGCAGCCGACTTTACCTTAATAGCGGGACAACTATATAAGATGGGACCAGATGAAATACTGCACAGATGCGTCCTGGAGCATGAAAAGCCATTAATTTTGCCTGAGGCACACTCTGGCGCAGCAGGAGGTCATTACGTAGGAAAAGCTACATCACAGAAGATTCTGACAACCGGATTGTGGTGGCCCACAATTCATAAGGATGCAAGAGAATATTTCCACAGCTGTGACATTTGTCAGAGGACAGGAAAACCATCCAGGAGGGATGAGATGCCTCTAGTTCCACAGGTAACTTTACAACCCTTTGATAAATGGAATATTGATTTTGTTGGACCTATCAATCCCCCTGCGAAGAAATCCAGAGCAAGCTACATTATTACAGCAACTGACTACCTTACTCGTTGAGCCGAAGCTCAACCAGTCAAGACCTGTACTGCTGCTACAGTCACGAAGTTTATCTTCGATAACATCTTGTCAAGATTTGGGTGTCCTAGAATACTTATGAGCGATCAAGGATCACATTTCTTAAATAATACTATTTAAGTATTGACTGAATAATTTCAAGTTTATCATCAGAAGAGTACTTCCTATCATCCTCAAGAAAATGGAACTGTCGAAGCCTTTAACAAGATCCTTGAACATGCTCTGACAAAGGTTTGCAATTCTAATAGAAATTATTGGGACCTTAGAATTCCAGCAGTACTATGGGCTTATAGAACCACCTACAAGAAGTTGACAGGCCATACACCTTTTAGGTTGGTTTATGGACAAGAAACAGTCATGCCCATGGAGTACATTGTCCCTAGCCTCAGAATATCTGCTTTTACAGAGATGGACGACCCAGATATGATGAAAGAAAGGCTGGAAAAGATACTAGAACTTGAAGAGGACAGATTCATTGCAGGGTTCCAGCAGCAAGTACAGAAAGCTAGAGAAAAAGCATGGCATGATAGACACATTAAGAAGAAGCAGTTCTAGAATGGTGATTTTGTGCTTTTATATGACAATAAATTCATGAAATTCCTGGGGAAGTTCAAGACAAATTGGAAAGGACCATACATAGTGCAGAGAGTTACTGATGGTGGCATATTCCAGTTAGCTAAATTGAATGGAGAAATTTTACCTTCCATGGTGAATGGAAGTAGGTTAAAGAAGTACAGGGACAAACCGGGACCCCTTAATTAGGAGTAACAGCAAGGAGGATAGTCTAAGTACCAAGAACAATTGGAATTGGGTACTAGACTATAATGAAGCTGTTCTCAAATATATGAAGTGTTGAAGACTGTCAAAGTCTGAAGGTTGAAGTTTGGTTGCTGTATAGGTCAGGATGGGTCGAAGGTGAATATTATGTCGAGGGTACTCATTGAGGCGAAGCTGAAGTTAGCGGTTGTGTCGAAGAAGAAAAGTGTGTCATAGCCCAAAATGTGATTGACAGGACAAACTCGACTTGGCGGCGTTGGCACGTGAACTGCCTGTCATGATGAGATTTTGGGAAAATCTAGCGTTGTGTGGACCAGATTTACCTCCGTTCCATTAGATTTGGTGTCATTAATGCACCATGATGACAGATTTTGTTGCGGGACTCTATAAGAAGCTACAACGGCCTCCGACCCCTGCATTGTGCACTTCTTTTAGTTTACAATTAGCACCATGTCGAATGATCGCGAAGTCCAGGAATTGTTACGAGAGTTCAGGGAGAGAGGTCTGTAGAACCTTATGAGCAATCCTCCTTGCAAGGAGGCGTTTCCAGCACCAAAGTAGCCAATGCAGATATGATCAACCAGAAAGAAATTTAAGGCAAAAGTTTGCTCTAAGTGGAATGAAGAAAGTCATAACCCCTCAAGAAAGACTCAGGAGGATCCCAAAGAATGGAGGCATGCTGTTTGTCTTATGCAAAATTTCAGTGGCATGCAAACACAGGTGTACTGCCTGTTAAGGACCCAAAGTTGTGGATGGTCAAATGTTCGAGAGGAGATGAACGGGAGGCAGTTCGAAGAATGGGGTCACTGATAGAAGGCCCAATGACCCCAGGACCACCATAAATATGACGGAGGCAGACAGCAGCATAAGAGATGGATGTATTCTAGTAAGGATGAAGGATCAAGCAAGCCACGGCCATGGTAACAGTCACAGAAGGGATGATGATGCAGCTGTAGCAAGCCATTTTTTCTCTTCACCAACAAGCTTCTCCCACCTAAAAAATAGCAGAGTGTCCTGGGACGGGACACTGGTGAGTCTTAGGGGCCTGTTGGGGCGCTCACCTTAATGGTCCCTAATTTTGGTAGCTCCACAATTTTTGTGGAAGTTGTAAGTGGAGTTACGACTCAAAACAGTCTTAGGGGTGTCGGGGTTGAGTAAAAACCTTATTTTTATAATAAACCCATGGTTTAAGTCCAAGGTTTAGGGTTTGGGGTGCCCATGGTTTAAGCCCATGGTTTTGTAACAAGTGCACTATAAATAAGCACTCTTGTAAAGAAGTCAGTTTGGGCTTTTGATGTAAGATGAATTGATGTGAAGCTAAGGCTTGTTTGTAAGAAGGTTAAGTCCTAGCTGTGTGTGTGGACGACCTCTGCAGTTGTGTGCATAGAGTGTTTTGGTTGATTAAGGAAATATGCAGCTGTGTGCGCAGAGGCCTGCAGCTATGTGCGTGGCTTTGAGGACTTGAAGGGATCTGCAGCTGAGTGCGCAGATCATAACTGTGGTTTTTTTGTAAAGAGTTGAATAAAACACAGTTCCGTGGACGTAACCCCTAAACTCGGGGTGAACCACATTATATCGTGTGTTGTGGTTTTTGTTGTGTTGTTGTTATGTTCTTTTATGCATTGATAAATATGTAACTGATAAGTAAGATCACTGCTAAATACTAACTTTGCTAGAATTTCGAGTAAAGGGTTAAGCAAGGCACTGTTTGTTTATCTAACCGCGAAGCTAAATAAGTAACTATTAAAGCTCAGCATTTTATGATTATAATTGTTAGAAGCTAAAGGTACATTAATATCCTTCTTCTGCTTGCAGAAACCTGATTCTGCGGCACCCCATAGCTGTTTCAGGTGAGACTGCAACCTGTTCACAGGTTGTTTCCGAAAGGGCCAACACTGTGGATCTTTTGTTGGTGCGAAGTTAATGGTATAAAGCCCGGGTCTGCCCTATAGCCCAATAACTTAATACAGATATTAAACAGAAGCAAATAGAAAACTTAATAAATATATTTAAACTCTATTCTTTAATAAACACATACAAAAAACAAGAATTATTCCTATGATTACAAAAAATCCAACTTCCTCTTATAAATAATACATCTAACCCTAAACTGTATTTGCAAATAGAGATAATTATGATGTAAAATAGTAATAAAACGAAATCAGTGTTTAACATTCAAGAAATAAGAACAACTTAATCCATATTTAATTTAAGATGAAAATAAAATAAAAGAAGAATAATAAAACCTTAATCAATAACCTAAAACAATCCAACTTTAATTATAATGCTTAAATAAAATGATCAACTACAAACATAATCAAAATATTGACACAACAAAACTAGAAACAATCTTAAAATACATAAAAACATTAAAAATAGAACTGAGGGTTAAATGACATACTGAATAATAAGTCTGTAAGGGGTGGCTGAATGGCAGACTGGACAGACAGTCCGAATGGCAGTTCGTATAGTTGAAAATGGTAAAAACTAACATAAATGAACTAATTCTTTAGCTGAAGTTATGCATATCTAAACCTAATGCATGGAATCAATAAACTAACCTATTTAATCAGAAAATTAACTTCAAACTAACTCTCAAACGAAAATACAGCATTGCATATTAAACTAATTAGTAAGATAGAAATTAATTTAAACAAACTGGAAATTAGCTTAAGCAAGTTCATGGAAGGTGTTAGATAATAACTCTCGAATTCATATTATTTCTCCATAGAATGCCTTTATTGATACATCTAAGATGACTCTTGGGATCACACATCCGAGAGTCTCTTCATATTCCTACTATTTACACTAACGTATAATCCCAACGGATTATATTCCAACAATCCCCCCCTTAATTCGAAGGGGTGTTAGTAAGTCCGAGCATGTTTCTGAATCTTTCAAACTTTTCTCGTCCAAGCTCTTTGGTGAAGATGTTTGCAACTTGATCATTTGTGGAACAATGTCGAAGATGGACTATCTTGGCCTCTACATGATGTCGAATCAAATGATACTTTGTGTTGATGTGTTTGGTTCAATCATGGAATCTAGGATTCTTAGCCAGCTTGATTGCAGAAGTATTGTCGATCAATAATGGAGTGGAGTTCTCTTGTTTTTGCAAATATTCAAGTATCTTCCTGAGCCATACTATTTCTTTCGTTGCTTCAGCTACAGCCACATATTCTGCTTCTGTTGTTGAATCTGCTGAAACTGATTGTTTGCGTGATCTCCATGAGACAGCTACTGATCCAAGACTCATAGTGTATCCAGAATTTGATACTCCTATCTCCTTATTGCCATCAAAATCTGAGTCTGAGCACCCAATAATTTTGAATTCATCCACCTTAGAGTACTTGAGTCCAACATCTTGAGTCCCCTTCAAGTATCTTAGAACTCTTTTTGCATCTGACCAGTGTCCTTCACAAGGTTTATGCATGAACCTTGAAAGTAAGTCAACAACATAAGAAATATCTGGTCTAGTTGTTGTAAGGTAGATAAGTCTTCCTACAAGTTGTCGATACTTGGTCGCATCCTCAAATTCTTTTCCTTCACTTGATGTGACCTTCATTTTCTGTTCCATTGGAGTAGAGATAGGGCTGCATTCTATCCTGCAAAATTTGTCTAGTAGTTCTCCAACATATTTTTTCTAAGATAGGAATATGTACTTAGGATGTTGAGTGACTTCAATTCCTAAGTAATAGTGGAGATGTCCCATATCTGTCATTTCAAATATCTTTTTCAAATCTTTATTTATGGATGCTATATAGCTATCATTGTTCCCTGTCATCAAAAGATCATCTACGTACACCACAAGATACACAACAGATCTTCCAACTTTCTTTATAAATAATGTTGCATCATCAAGATCAAAATGTTCAAAATTTAACTTCAAAAGATGCTCGGTTAATTTTTCATACCATGCGCGAGATGCTTGTTTTAGGCCATACAAGGATTTGACAAGCTTGCATACCTTTTGTTCTTTTCCTTTCACAACAAAGCCTTCTGGTTGAGACATGAAGACATTCTCTTTCAAGTCTCCATTCAAGAAAGCAGTTTTCACATCCATCTCATGAACTTTCCACCCATTCTGAGTAGCTAAAGAGAGTAAGGTACAGATGGTAGCCCATTTTGCTGTAGGAGAAAACGTTTCTTTATAGTCAATTCCTTCCTTCTGTGCATAGCCTTTTGCTACAAGCCTCACTTTGTGCTTGTCAAGTGAGCCATCTAATTTGTATTTTTTCTTATACACCCACTTGCAGCCAATTGGTTTGGTTCCAATTGGAGGGTCAACCAGCTTCCAAGTTCCATTCTTCATGAGTGCATCATACTCATTCTGCATAGCTTCTTTCCACTCAACTCGAGTAGAAGCTTCTTCAAAGGAATTTGGTTCAAAGTTAGCAGATAAATTAAATTCACAATCAAATGATACATCCATGTCATCACCTGAATTATCTGCTTCTCCTCCATCTTCATGTCTTTTTGAACTTCTTGTTCCCGTCTTTCCAACTTCATCCAGATGGACACTTTCAAGTGTCTTTGTGGCCCATTTAGGAATCTTTCATGATGGTCCTGGTTGATCAGCTAGTGGTGCTTCATTTCCTTCAAGGTTGAGTCTTCCAAGTCTCTCAATCACATCATCCAGTTGAATCTCTTGTTCAGGTGAAGTAGCATGAACTTCTTCATGCGGGGGAGTTGGTGCTTCATATGGAAATTCCAAATTTTGATCCAAAATAGGAATCCCCCCTTCAAGGTTTGGAATTTCATATTCATTTTCAGAATATTTCTTTGGATGAGGATATTTTTCCAAACGATCAAGCTGTCTCTCAATGGATTGGTCATTTTTATTAGTCTCAAGAAAAATGACATCTCTAGAAATAACAAACTTCTTGTTTACCTCATCATATAGATGATATGCCTTGGAGTTTTCTTCGTACCCTAGGAAAATCCATTTTTTGCTTCGAGCACCAAGCTTGTTTATTTACTCCTTTGGAATCAAGGCATAACAGGTGGAACCAAAAACGCTGAGATGCCTGACTGAAGGGAGATGGCCAAACCACATTTCATGTGGAGTCTTGTTATCAAGAGCATTTGAGGGACTTCTGTTTCTCAAATAGGCTGCACATTTTACTGCATCACCCCAAAACATTAGTTTTACATTCTTAAAAAACATCGTTGAGCGTACCATATTCATTATGGTTATGTTCATTCTTTCTGCTACACCATTTTGTTGAGGATTGTAGGGAACTGTAGTCTGATTTGCAATTCCATGTTGGTGAAGATAATCTTCAAAATCATTTGAAGTGTATTCTTTCCCATTGTCAGTACGAAGTGTGCCAATTTTAGATTGTGCTTGTTTTTCTATCAATGCATGAAAGTCCTTGAATGTTTGAAATGCTTATGATTTTGTCTTTAATGTGTAAATGCAACACATTCTTGAGTATTCATCAACAAAGGTCATAAAATACTTATTCCCATTGGCAAAAGGAGTTGGCATTTGGCCACATAAATCAGAATGCACTAATTCTAATTTCCTACTTGCTCTGAAATTAGATTCATGGAATGGCAGCTTACTATGTTTCCCTAATATACATGCATCTCATTTGCTCTTCTCTTTGGGAATGGTGGGAAAACCAAACACACCATTCTTTCTCAACAAACGAAGACTGTTATAATTCAGATGACCAAATCTTGCATGCCACAATTACCTTCTCCATGCTGAGAGAGGTAGGCATAGTTCTGAACCCTTACAGATGAACCCTTTAGCTTCAATAGCTTCCCATATTCGTATCCAGTCATGATGACTTGGTTGTCAGAGGAATTTCTTATTTCTACGATTACATCAAACATGTGGATGGAATGGCCTTGATGTCGAATCTCCACCAAGGACAGCAGGCTTCTCTGCAACTCTGGAAGATAAAGAACATTCTTCAACAAGAAATTAGGGAATCCAGGCAGCTTCAGCCGAATGGTGCCCATTCCCTTTGGTTTAAGACTTGACTTATCTGCAAAGTAAACTATGCCATTTATTGTTTCATTAAGTTCTTCAAAACAATCTTTTCTAAAAGTCATGTGTGATGTTGCACCAGTATCAAGTAGCCAACAATCTTTGTAAGATGAAAGTGAAGTCATTTCATTAATACCATGATTACAATGTGCAACAATACAATGAGAAAAATATGAAGATTTACTAGCATCTTGGTTCTTATTGTCATCTTTCTTTTGGTTATGTCTGTCTTTGATGGAGTCCCATGAAGCCCAACACTGATCTGCTGTGTGTCCAATCTTTCCACAATGCTTGCACTTCAAATCTGATCTTTTGCTGGAGTTGTTTCTGCCTCCTCTACCTCTTAAGTTTCTTCTTCCTCTGCCTCTCTTCTTCCTCCACCATTCTGGATAAGTGTCTTTGCCAGAGAGAGTGGCACCAACTATTGATGCCAAAGAGTGCATATTCACTATGGAATCCGCAACTTACAAAATACTTTGAAAAAGATATGGGATGCAAGTTTAGATTCCTGCTCCTTTACAAATTACAATATGATTCTGCAGCCTATCAAAACTAATTCTACAGCCCTATCAAAACAATCTTGCAGTTGCTCTATATTTAATTTTGCAACTCTATATCATTTATTGTAGAGTGGTATTATATAAACAATACATTTCAAATCTTCATCGAAGATGAAAAATACATCAATACAATATCTTGCAGCACCACTTAGTCGAATGAGTTCCCAGTACTTTTTACAGTTTAACACTCTTCAAGCAGTCTTCTTCCTTCAACTTGGTCTTCACATCAATTGAGTCTTCTTCATTTTTCTTGAGACTAATAAAAATGACTAGTCCATTGAGAGACAGCTTGATCGTTGGAAAAATATCCTCATCCAAAGAAATATTCTGAAAATGAATATGAAATTCCAAGCCTTGAAGGGGGGATTCCTATTCTGGATCAACCTTTGGAATTTCCATATGAAGCACCAACTCCCCCGCATGAAGAAGTTCCTACTACTTCACCTGAACAAGAGATTCAACTAGATGATGTGATTGAGAGACTTGGAAGACTCAACCTTGAAGGAAATAAAGCACCACCAGCTGATCAACCAGGACCATCATTCTTCAAAGAACTCGCAGAATCAGGATTATATTCCAACAGTAGGAAATAAACAAACAGAACTAAATCTAAATGAAAGAAAAATATTTTATACAAGAAAATTCATAACAGGAAATAAATAAACAATACTGAATTCAAATGGAAGCAAACTATTTTATATGTTTGGAAATAAAGACTAAAATCAATACTGGAATGAAATGGCTGTAAATAAAATAATTGAAAGAAAATAACTGAAAATAAATGACTGGAAACAAATGATTGAATGCAAATCTATGCACGGATCTATTTGTTTAACTACTGAAATAAAACTAGGCTAATGCAATACAAGAAATAAAATAGCATTTACTATTATCTAATGAAAATAAACTTGAATTTAAACTAGACTAACTAAAACAGAAAAGAAAGAACTGAATTAAACAAAGAAATGAACCTCTGGTTGATGTGGGGCCCTCTCAACAATTAGGGGTGATGTCTGCTAACTCCTACTCAAATGCAATCTTCAACGGCAATGCATACAGCTCTTTATTCAAATTCATAAACAAAATTACAGTGTTTATGAAAACTAAGAACTGCTTAACAAAATACTTCTCTAACTCTCTTCTGACTAACTCTGCTCTCTATTCAAAGAATGATATATATAGTTTACATGAGAGATGAGAAAATTCTCCGTCAAATTTTGACTGCTCTCGAATTTTAGTCAATCTTTAAAGGCACATGATTGATTTCAGGCCAACGCATGGTCATCTTCCTTCTTTAGCATGAGCGTGACCTCTACAGTGTGAACGTAGCGTGATATTCCTCCTTTCACATGGGCAGATCCTCTTCAGCATGGCATCAATCCCTTCCTTAGCGTGGTTGATGGGCTAGTGTTGAACGCAGGATTGTACACAGCAGTAGGTTTCTAGAACGTAGGTCCCTCATACGTGCGAGCGTGTGGACTGGTGGTATTGTGGAGAGCGAGGGCAGAGACACACGGTCTTCTAGAATGCAGGCCGTTCTATCCCTTTGAATCATGTGGATAGTGAGTAGCTAGGTGGCAATCCTTCTAGAGCATGAGTTAAATGCATCGATCCAGCACAGAGATGGTTGATGTGGTGGTGAGTGAAGGAGATTGGAAGCTGGTGTGCTATCCAGAACATGGATTTATTACCCAGACACGTGGATGATCAGTTTGGTTGCAGGTTGTTTCTTGTTTAAATGCCTAAAACTAGTTATGGATAGCGTGCAGGCTGATGGGCGAGCTGAATGAAACACTGAGCCGTGAGATGGACATATTGTGCATCAGTCTAGGGAAAACATGGCAAACCAACAAAGAATTTTGCGCGACAACTAGATGATGAGTTGAACACCAAGCTAGATCGTGAGTTGGACATGTCAGGCAAAAGGCAGACTAAATGCATTTTGGTGTTAATTTTCCCAAACAAACTATAAAATATGCAAATAAATATACATATCATATAATACATTAAATATGCTTTAAATAATATAATTTTGAGTTAATAAAATCATAAAAATGATATTAATAACCAAAGTTGTAATAATATCAAATTTGTTCTTACCTTATGCTGAAATAACGATCTGCATGACATAGAATATACTAAAGATAATAAAATATGTGTTAAAATGTGTTATTTAATTGCCAAAAATGATAATAAAATGAGGCTCAACATTGGGATTAAGGCATATTCGTCACAGGAGTCTTCATCTTATTTAGTTCTTTCTTCTTATTTTTAATCATTGTCTTCAATTGTATGTGCCTAGATTATTTCTTTCTTCTTCTTTAGTTGATGTTCCCTCATGGGACAGTTTATGGAGATGTGTCCCGTCTTGTGACAAGTGAAGCAGTCATAAAATGAGAAGTCTTTCTTGAACTTCTTATTCTTCTTAAAACCTTGTATTTTTCTGGGAGAATGATCATAATTCTTCCTCTTGTTCTTTCCTTTGGTATGAAATTCCGACACTTAATCTTCCCTTTCATGTAGTTTCTCTTCTTTGACTGCTATTCTTTGTTCTTCTTGAACACATTCTTCCCATAATTGTCGAAACATGATAAGTTTTCTTCTGGAGCATATTCCTAGAATGAAAGTTTCCAAATCTCTTGGAAGTTCATTCAAGGTGGTCATTACAAATTCAACATCTTATATCATGTCTCGAATAGCTTCTAGTTTCTCCTTGATGTGAGATGCTCTTGTGAAGTATGAGTGCATGGTTTCTGACTTCTGATCCTTCATGCCTTTTAGTTGATTTCTCAAATTCATCTTTTGATTGATGTTCCTTCCTTCAAATAGGTTGGATAGGGAATCAAACATTTCCCTTCATGTTCTCCTTGACGATACTTGAGAGATCAAGTTATCTATGATGGATTCAGCTATGATTCTTTTAGCCTTGATCATTTACTTATTGTTCTTAGCCTTAGCTTCATCTCCTTTAGGTTCTGCAACTTACTCCTTTATGAAGTGTTTTAGATTTTTCTCTTCTAGAATGAGCATGATCTGATACTTCCATGATCTGTATTTCTCAACACCATCAAGCTTCTCATCTAGCTTGGTATTATTTGTCATGTTTAAAATAAATATAACCTCAAATGGAAATAGGAGAGATAATACTTACTTGGGGAAGATTGCTCCTGGATAACCTTCTTTAGGATGACATATGGTTTGATGGTAAAACCATAATTTTCTAGTTGGAATCACTTGTGGGGATGATATTTGGAAAATATGTGCCTTCCCAAGGAGATATAGACTGTATCTTCCTTTTTTTATATTGATGATTTAACCTCAAAATACTTGAAGCCCTAGTTCTTCCTGGCACTAGTGTTGGAAGCAAAGATGAAACTTCTCAGAATTCAATTTTGTCTTCATAGAAATATGCACCTTTGTAGGGTGAGTTGATTTAACCTTACTTTCTATTTGATATTCTAAGGGAATTTTTAGGACCAATAAAACCTAGCTATATAATGACTCATTTTAGGGTGTCTCTGATACCATCTTACATCCTTTTCACACTCCTTCATGGTTTATCTGACTCTCTAGCAAGCTTGTCACCACCTTGCTCACAATTTGTAATGCTTTGTAATGTACATCCACAGGTATTCTATGTCATAACTCACATGGGCTTATGGTTCTATTAATCAATGCTGAGTCTACATGTCCCTTTAGTTTGTAGAGTCCTCCTTCATCAATCCAATCACTATTGCATCATCTATAGTTTTTCCCTTTTTCCACATAAGAACTTCACCATCTACAAAAGCACCTCTAAAACATTTATTATCTAATGTTGATATAGAAAGGATATTCTTATTTAGCCCTGGAACATATAATACATCCTTCATCTTCATGGACTTTCTTGAGTCCAGTTTATAAGAGGCTTCTCCCATCCCTTTGATGGGATATTGAAAATAATCTCCAAGCATTACTTTATGTGGAGAATCCTTCTATTTAAGGTAAGAGAGTGAATCCTTATAACATGTGATGTGAATGGAGGCACCACTATCTACTAGATAAGTATCAATACTAGGTTATAATAAACCTATGAGTGTTGATATTAAGACATATTCTTCACAAGACTCTTCATATTGTTTAGTTCTTTCATCTTCTTCTTGACCATTGTCTTCAATTGTATGTGCCTAGAATATTTTGTTCGTCTTCTTGAGTTGATATGCTCTCATGGGACAATTTATGGAGATGTGTCCCATCTTGTGACAAGTCAACATTCACAACCTGAGAAGTATTTATTGAATTTCCTATTCTTCGTAAACCCCTGTACTTTTATGGGAGGATGATAATAATTATTCCTCTTGTTCTTGCCTTTAGTATGAAATTATAGGGCTTGATATGCAATTTCATTTAGTTTCTCTTCTCTGACCACTATTCTTTATTCTTCTTGAAGAAATCCTTCCCATAACTATCGGAACTTGGTTAGTTTTATTCTAGATCATATTCCTCGAATGAAATATTCCCAATCTTTTTGAATTCCATTCAAGGTATTCATTACAAATTCTGCATTCTCTATTATGTCTCCAATATATTTTATGTTCTCCTTTATCTAAGATACTCCTATGAAGTATGAGTGCATGGTTTCTTACTTATAAGCCTTCACACCTTTGAGTTTATTTCTCAAAGTCATCTTCCTATTGATGGTCCTTCCTTCAAATAGGATGGGTAGGGCATCAAACATATCCCTTGGTTTTCTCCTCTCAATATACTTGAGAGATCAAGTTATCTTTAAGGGAGTCAGCTATGATTATTTATCCTTGATCATATCCATATTGTTCTTAGCCTTAACTTCATCTCCTTTAGGTTCTGTAACTTCCTCATTTATGAAGCATTCTATATCATTATATTCTAGAATGAGCACGATCTAGTACTTCCATGCTCTGAAGTGTTCCACAACCTCAATCTTCTCATATAGCTTGGTATTATTTTTCATCATTAACAGAAAGAGAACCTCAAATAGAAATAGGAGAGATAATACTTACTTGGACAAGACTGCTTCTAAATGAACTTCTTTGGGATGACCTAGGGTTTGATCGTAAAACCCTAATTTTCTAGTTGGAATCACTTATAGGGATTAGTGTTGTAAAATATGTTCCTCCCCAAGGAGAGATAAGTTGCATCTTCCTTTTTCTAAGATTGATGGTGTAACCTCAAAATACTTGAAGCCCTAGTTCTTCCCGACAATAGTGTCGATCCCAAAGATGAAACTTCTCATAATTCAGTTATGTCTTCACAGAAATATGATCCCTTCTAGGGTGAGTTGAGTTAACCTTATTTTTTGGTTGTTTTGTCAAGGGAATTCCTTGGAACAATAAACCCTACCCGTTTAATGTCTCCTTTCAAGGTGGCTCTGATACCATGTTAATTTTTTTTTATACTTAGATGATATTCTAAAAAAATTTAAGATGGTAGGATCACTCAAATAATAACAAGTATAGTCACACAAGAGAACACAAGATTTATCACGATAATCCCTCATGGGGGGGGGGGGGGGGGGAACAAAAATTCCTTAGTATAGAACTCAACAAAAATAGTGTAAGACACAAGAAAAATGATTCTCTCTTATTTCGGGCACACTTCTTCTTCTCT
This sequence comes from Pseudotsuga menziesii, assembly GCA_001517045.1. NCBI lineage: Eukaryota > Viridiplantae > Streptophyta > Pinopsida > Pinales > Pinaceae > Pseudotsuga > Pseudotsuga menziesii. Next base: position 174,802 of record LPNX011189226.1, on the reverse strand, counting down.
CTCTTGCAAACATTCTTGAGTGAAGTGAGTACAAATGAAGGAGGAGCCTCCCTATTTATAGTTCACTTTTGACTTGTACTAAAACCTAACTGGGTCATCTTGTCTAATTGTCAGGGCCAAATTGACTAGTAGGAAATAGAAATAATATTTATTATAATGAATCAAGGGTACTATTGACATGAGTTACATATAGAGGTTTACATTGATTCTTCCAATTACTCTTACATCACCAATTAAAACAGTGACAACTCAGCAAAGATGAATAGAGTTAACACAACTAGAATATCTTCTGAAGTTACAACATTTTAACTACAATGAGGTTTCCTTGATAGAAACATGCGGGAGACAACCATACATGTGGAATAATAATGGGATTGAGTCACTGAATGGGGAACATGGGCAGGGGATTATGATGGGCTCAAACTTCCTTTGTTCAAAATATAACAGTAGGGATGACCTGGTAATAGATGGCATTGACTCATGGGGAGTAAATAATAGCTTTGGGATCGAGGGAGATGATTGCAATGGGAAATACTTGGGGAAGGTACTAGACAAGTGATATCAAGGGGATCCAAGGGAGACTTATTGTAGAGTGCTGTGAACATAGGATACCCAATGGGGGAAATGATTCCATAATGTGATACTATATGCAACAGTGTGGGAACCAAAAGGCATCATTTATTCCTTCTTCATAGTTTATGGAGATCGAAGAAGGGATAAAAGTATGCTCATTATGATACTATCTTATGGATTTTTATCAATCCCAATATCGTAAATGCTCAGTGGTATTTTCATGTTCAAAGATTCTAAAAAATGAAGAAGACTCCAATGGTTCTCTTTTTCATATAGTAGTCCCCTAATCCCTATAAAGGATAAAAGTGTAAAAAGGAGAACTCTCCTAGTCGAAAGGGGCAAGGAGACTTCTTTTTCGTAGGTATTACAACCAGGATGAAAAAGGATAAACCTATACTGGTTGAATTGTCATTCAAATAATTTTACAAGGATGAATGGAATTAAGTTTGCTCGATGATATTTTCTTTATGAGAGGGTTGGAAAATAAATTAAATACAACCATAAGTGATATTCTTTGTAGAGTACGGTCCAAATGGAAATGTTCCTAGATATAAGGTGCTAGGGTGGTCCTTTCCTTTAATTGGTATACATAGTCCAAAAAAATGATAAATGATACCACATAAACTCCCTTTCAAATACTTTAATGAGTGTGAAAGGAAGAAAAATTGCTCAGAAATATTTTAATTATTTAAGGAGTCAGAAAAGAGCTTAACAGAAACTCTGTAATGGTCAATCAATCAAGGAGGAAGTGTGGAATGTGATAAAATGAGTGATTTTAGGATCATGGATGATGGGCAGAAAAAATAATAGTGGAACACTAATGGGGCTTCCTTGCGGGACAATGAATGGTGGTAAAATAACACAAATTTCACAGTATGGATGGAGCAGAGGGCTCGTGAACATGTTGATACAAAAGGGGTTCAACTTTCTAGGTGGAATGAAAATCAAGTTAAGTAATGGAAATGTCCCCAAAAAATATAGGGAGAGCATGAGAGAAGAATCCCATAGGTGGATATAGTGCAAAAAAAATATATGTTGGTGTGAACAGGCTGCAAAACAAACATCGGATGTCTCTATGGAAAATAGAAGACAAATCTAACCAAATGGAGGTTTATAAACAAGGGGGGGGCCACATGACACATATCATTTTCACTATGCGGTGTTGAGTTAGTGTAGAGGGTTGTGAAGAAAAGGTGTTGATTTCTTCTGATTGGATTGTCAGTTTCATGATCTATGCATTGCAGGTAATATATCTCACCTAACCTGTCATTTTCATTCATTTATCTTGTCCATTTCAAATAGTAGGGGCCTTATCCAAGCCCAAAGGGTTTCTAGGGTCGGGTTTCACTTTTCTAGGGAGAAGGAATCGTAGCTGAGTTCTCACCCTGGCTATGTGCAAAAGCACTTCCCTTCTGTCAAAGGGACAGAAGGGTAGAGTTCAAATGGAAACAAGAGCTACAATAAACAAAGAACATTAGTAACAATAAACAAATAACAATGGCTATGCTAAAACTCAAAATAAAAGCAAGAAAATTATACCCTTTCGTTGAAAATGGGGCATAGTGTCCTGATCTTTGGATATGGGCTGCCTCTCTAGAGGATGAAAGGTATAAAGGATTCCTCAACATACACGATGGGGAATGGCATCGCTATCAAATGATGGTTTGATGGTGTGAGTATTTTGAGAAGAGTGGGCTCTCAATGTACTCACTGATTTGAATAAGGAAAAAATGGCATAAGAATCATCTTGATGGGGACCTCCACCCTCTTTTTATAATGATTTTTTGGCTTTATCTCTCTTTTATTGTTTTGGAACCCTATTTAATGTTTTAAACCATATTAGGGTTTTTATCCCCCTTTTGTATGTTTTAGCTCTTTTTTGGGTCTTTAACCCCTTTTATGGTAGGCCATTTTAATATTTTTTGAGATTTTTGTGAGAGGATAAGGTTAAGACATAGGTGTGGTGGTCAAAAATGAGGGGAAAATGATGTATGTACATAGTTTAATCTATGTAGAGTTGGTTGAACAATTTTTTGTGTTAACAGATTGCCCCCTGATGTGTAAGGGTAGGAGATCATCGTATGGTCGACATACATCTTAGGATCATCGGGATAGTTGAGAGACCTACGAAGAAGCGACGCTTCCTCGATCGAGACATGATGGATTTTGGTTTTTGTATTAATATTGGTTCCCAACAATAGGTGAGATACAAATAATATGTTACATGTATATCGATGAGGAAGGCATACCCATGGTCGTAACAATTTCAAAATAATAATTAATGTGATCAAGGATCCAAAATATAGGAGCTGATCATATACAACTACTGTTACATAATGGTGGCCTCAATGAGAGGCTGAATATCATACTGATCTAAAGAACTTATACCTAGGGCCTAGGGCATTCTCATGGAATGTGATATCTTCATAACTGATGATTTGCTGGATCTAGAAGTTTACAGAATTATAGGGACTCACTAACGGAGAGTCATAGTCTTTGTGGTACAATATGCCACATCTATTATGAATATATATAGAAGCACTGCTCTGGGGCTTCAGAACACTATTTCCAATGCAGCCCAAAAATCCCAAGGGACATGAACCTTGCTGGGTCCCTTGATAGAATAACCATTGTGATAGAGTTAGGTGACAACCGAGGTCTTCGAACAAATACTACATGGAGAAATACCCTATAACAATCTCAGTGGTGCGATGATGTAGCTGAAGTCAAGCGCGAGACATAACCATGCCGAGAGGTACTAATGGCTCCTCTCAAAGTTGTCCAAGGAGCTCATCAATAAGGTTAATGAAACTAGGATACATGGACCTATGGGCCTATGCTCAATAGAATTGTTTTCATTGACAAAGGGAGACCTGCAACTAATTAAGGTAATAAGGTTTCCTTGACTAGAAGTACGAGAGTGATAACAAAAAATGTGGGATAATCTGGGGACTAATACAATGAATGAGGGAATAGGGAAGGGGAGCATGGGATACTCAAACTTCCTTTGTTCAAATTATGATGGAAGAGCTGACTTGGTAGCAAATGAAACTTACTCATGGGATTGGGATCATAGTTGTAATACCAAGAATTGTAACTGAAGATGGGAAATATTAAGGGAGGTAACTTGGACTATTCATATCCAGGGGATATGAGGAAAACTCATCGTAGAATACTTTGAACAAAGGATAACCAATAGGGGAATGTTGTTGAATTGAAACATATGGGGTGGTGCCTAAAGGCACCATTATGACATGATCTTGTGGATTTTTAGCGAGCCCGAGAACGTAAATGATCAATGGTGTTTTCAATTTTAGAGAGTCTGAAACAGGAAGAAGATTCCATTGGGATATATTTTTTGTTGATAGTATCCTGTGTCCAAAAAGGGATAAAAGTGTACATAGGAGAGATTTCCCACCCTTTTTGGGGAATAGGAGACTTCTTTACCATTGGTAGTCCAAGTATGAAAGAAAAGGTTAAACTTACACTAACCGAATGCTCATTTAAATACTTTTATGAGAATGAATGAAACCAAGTTTGATCAACAATATTTTCTTGATGAGAAGGATGGAGAAGATCTTAAAGACAACCCATCATGAGATTTTTCATAAATTTCGGTTGCAATGACCGAGAAAGCATAAAAGGATGCAAAGTGAAACATTCCTAGCTTGAGTGCATGAAGGTGTTCCTTTTCTTATGGTAGTCTCCATAGTATGCGAAAGGAGATAAACGAGGCTATGTAGACATCCTTTTAAATAATTTAACAAGCGTGAAAGGAAGAAAGAGTGCTCAACGATATTTTTCGTTTGTTTAGGAGTCAGAAAAGAGATTAACAAAAAATCCATAATGGAGACTCGCGTGGTGGTATGAAAATTAAGGTGGCTTCTGGGAGTTGGACTAAAAAGTCATGATGAAATCATGAGACAAGGGCCTCATCAAAAGACATAGGGTGAAAAAAAAAACCTAATGATTTGAACGATGTCTCAAACAGACTCTAGATGACTCTCACTAGAAGCTATTTATGTCTCCCCTGGTGCAATGGCGCACAGGTAAAAACTAGACCAAATGGAGGCCTATGGGTACAAAGCTAACTCAACGTACAAGGTGTGATTCACGTGGTGGAACAAAAATAGAATTGACTCGAATAAATGGCTCGAAGAAATTAGTCAGGGAGTAAATCTAGTACATGTCATCTTGTTACCCAGAATATTTTTGCACAGTGGTAGAAGATTCCTATCCTTATAGAGGATGGTCCATACATGAACATGGACAACTGGGGTATCCTGGAGATGCATCAACCTCTGGTACATGTCTATGGACCTAACGGCATGCTAGCATGGTGGTAGCTACATCATACATGCAACATACTGTGTGCATGTGTAGACGTGTGACCGCACCCTACAGTGGGCTACCAACGACGTAGGACCAGGGGTTATATCCACATGCTCACGTGCAAATGATGCGACAGAGTTCTACAATGGAATCACTATGACTAGACGTGGAGAAAATACTATAGGGGGTCACTGACTGGAGGGAAAAATGATGTTAAAAAAAAATATTATGCCCAAAGTGTTGCATGGTGAGCGACTCAAGCATAGGACCTCTGATGAAAGAAATTGGCCTTGCCTTGCAGACTCTGTGGTTGCTGCAAAGCATGTTGGGGAATAATCTAGAATTCAATGGGAAGAACCAGCTCCAAATCCAATGGGCTGACTGAAATGGGGTAAAACCAATGGTGGTTTTGACGATCTCTCCAACATCGCGAAAGTGGTTCCAGGATATATCGGGTGGATCTTCCATGGTCGAGGATGGGAAAGTACTATTGGAAATAGAAATTGTGTAAATGGGGTTGGCTGTGTACGCGGGAGAAACTAGAGGGTGAATTTCCTCGACGATAGTGGTCTCTGAATCATGAGAGTGGTTCCATAGGTCACGAAGGACGGTTTGATATTCGGCCAAGTCCCGATAATTTTGAGAATAATGTCCATACAATTCGTAAAGTACGCTTGCATGGTTCATCCTCAAATACTTGTTTTTTACTATTGGCTGAGTCAAGATGATGAATATGAGAAGGTTCTTGGTTGTATCCATAATGTCTAGATGTGTGTGAAGGATAGGTATTCCTGGAAAATTATGGGTTGCGTGACCTTGTACATCGCACACGACTCAAGGTGGAGTCGGTCGAGGTTGGACTGTCATTTTGGTGGCCTTACCACTAATATTCTTTGGGAGAGAAGGAGTAGGCTTGGGAGCAGATGGCTTGTTTGAAGTGCCACGTGGAGGGCGTGATTCAACCAAAATAGGTTGCACAGGAGTTAGCAAAACTTGGGGCATCGGAGGTTGGGTAGGTGGTCCTAAGTACCACACTAGAATCCCCAACATAGATTTTGGTAAATTTAAAGTAGCCATTACAGGATTTCACACGATGTCGGAAGGTGGGAATAAGAAGGGAACTGTATGGATCAACAACGAGCCGCAATAATTCCCAGATACTTGATTTTGTTGTTGCAACTGTGTTATCTCCCAAATAAATTATTCTTCAATAGGTCAAACTTAGACAATTTATTTTTGCATAGTGATGAAGATTTCAGAGCATATTATGAAATATGTCTGGGTGATTAACAAAATTGGAATTCCTTGTGTTCTATTTTTTCAAAAAAAATAAAAATTTATCTTTTGGTGGCTTAGGTGAACTTTTCAATAGTTCATTAGCCACCGAAAAGCCCATCCTTCAGCAACTAACAATTTGAACTTAGGACTACGTTAACCACCGAAATCCTATTGAATATGTTTTTAATAAAATTTTGGAAAAGGAGCTTTCGGTGGCTCAGGAAAAATTTTCAATAATTCATTAGCCACTGAAAATCCTAGCCTTTGGAAGCTAAAAAACCAAATCCAAGGCTACCTAAACCACTGTGTTATCACTCCAGGAAAATCCTCTAGGTTGTAGCTCAAGGATGCCTGGTAACTTCAATTTTTTTTAGGGTTTTCTGATATGGATCAAGTCAGGTGACCTATATAACCTTCCACTCTCAAGACATGCATGAAGCTCACTTAATTACAAGGCTTTTAGTTACAACTTGTTCAGTAGTCTGACAATAAGGTGCAGGGATGGAGAACTCATCAAGCTGGCATACTTACATACAAAATAGATGCATATAAATGGCTAAATATTGATAAGAATGGTACTTGTAAATCAAATCACATTAACTCACCAATAGGATGAAAACTATTAGCTATTAATCAACTTGAAAATAACCTAAATACACATTTAGGAATAAGTACAATAAAGATAGAGATGATGGCTTAACAAATCATAATAAAAGAGCTTATATTTAAGAATGAACTAGATGAGAAGCTGACAATAAGAGAGGCTTATAAGTCCCCGAAGTTGAACCTTTATTATAAAAATAGTCTTAGGCTTTATAGCCTTTTACAAAATATGCAGATCCTAAAATCTTGGATTTGTCTTTTACAAAATTTAAACAAACTAGCAGTTTTTTGCAAATTAGGGTTGGAAACCCTACCTAACTACTTGTCTAACAAAAAGTGAAGCTTTAGTTCACTGTCTAAGCATTAAATAACTGAAACAATGCTAGTGATCACTGTTGTTGGTTCTCTGTCAGTTAACCCATTGATTTCTCCTTAACATCTAGGTTTGGTGTCTTTTGGCGTGGTTATGCCATAGTGGATCTCACATACCCCCTTTTTTGATGCATCCCTCAGCACCCTTTGTCTTTACATCACGTTGATGAACCATCTACAGTCGCCCAAAACCGGTTCTGTCTGTCAAAAACTTGCCTTTAATCCTCTATCCACTTTCGGTGGTTAATCAACCAGTCTATCAGACCTATTAGTTGCTGAAAGTGGCACTTTTGGTGGCTAATGGACTATTCCATCATCCGCCTAAATCACCGAAAGCCCTGTTTCACCAAAATTATTAGGTTTTCATCAAAAATGTCTTTACAGACCTGTTGGCTCAGCTTTCCTCTTCTATAGGCTTCATGCTAGGGGTGTTAACAATGTCTTGGCTGGATTCAAGAGGCTGGAAACTAATGGCTTCTTCAGCCAGGGTTGATAAGGCAAGGTGGCTGCTAGGGTTTGCTCTGGCTTCCTTCAGATGTAGTGTTTGGAGCCTAATTAACATGTATGATCTAGTATTGTCCTTCATGAACCTCAGGATTCTTCTGAACTGCTTTACTTTAGAAGAATAAGGAGTTTGTTAGCTGTTGTTGCCATGTTAGGTCAACTTTTGCCCTAAACATTGGCCAAAATGCTGAAAAATGGGGCCTAGAGATGGGTTTGTTCCTTCAAATATGTGACACATGTTTATAAACTAAAAGCGTTTTTTGTAGATTGGTTTGTTTTGAGAAAAAACCTCTCTCAGTTGTTTGGAATTCATTTTAATTTTCCTAGGATTGAGATTTGAAAACCATGTGTCAAACAGGAAATTCTGAGATCCAAAAATTAGGTCTCAGAGATGGATTTGATTCTCTCAATATGCAACACCTGTATGAAAAATGAGATAGGTTATTGTTCTATGACCTGGTAGGAACAAAAAACTCTGAGTGTTTTGAAAAATGATTCTCTAGTAGCTGATAATCACCATTTTAAAATGATGCCTTTTCACAGGAAAACGCCCCTTTCGGTGGCTTAGAGCGTCTTGAAATTTCGGTCTTAGTTGTCGAAAGTCTGCTTTCGGTGGCTTAGATACTTCCTTAAAACCACACTTAGCTACCAAAACCTGTGTTTTGAGTTTTTTTGAGTGGGATTTTCCCCCAACGTATTTCATTCACTTTCGGTGGTTAATGCCTTCCTATAAACACTCGCTAAGCTTCTGAAACCAAGGATTTTTGGTGGCTAATGAGCTGTTGGAAAGCTCACCTAAGCCACCGAAAGTCATTTTTTCAAAAAATTGCAAAGAACATGATCAACAGGATTTTTGTGGATAACATGGTTCTGTGTTAAACTTTTAGCTGCCAAAAGCTAGGATTTTCGATGGCTAATGAGTTGTTAAAAATATCGCCTAAGCCACTGAAAGATAAAACTTTCAAATTTATTAAATAACAGAACATCAGATATCCCAAATTTGTTATTCACCCCAGTATATTTCATAATATGACTTGAAATATTCATCCTATCAAAAAGTAAATTGTATGAGTGAACTTAATGAAAATAAATTTATTCTGGGAGATAACATCTGGCTCCTACTCGGGGATGGGAACCTCCCTATGAGATCCCAAGAACCCAAGACCAAAATGCCTTTCCTGAAAAAGAATAATTAAATATATCTTCTAGTGTTCCATTGGGCATGGAGTCATTTGTCTTTTATAACTGATCCACTACAATCTTCCTGTAGCCCGCTTTGCTTATTCACAAAAACAACTAAAAATGACCTAGCTGCTCATATTAAGAGCTTATTTTCCTATTTACTCCTACTCCTAATTCTAATCAGTAGAGTCTTCCTATCACGTGAAATCATGCTTCCAATGAAGCCATGTCAAAAACTGATCCGTTGAACTTATCCTTGATCTTGACTCGAAAAATAAATGAAACCCTAGCATGCAGCATTGTAGTTTCGACGGGTGACAGAACCAACTATCATATGACAAAAATATTTTGATATTTATGCTGCTCGTAAGTTCTAGATATTCAGCAATAGGGTCATAAAATCTAACAAGAAATACATTTTTATGTTGTTGTTCCAACTTAATGAAATGTTGTTGCTAGGTGCTTTTAGTGATCACTACGTTAACTATAGATTGCTCAACCTATGATTGGGAAGGATGAGTTATGCCCTGCTGTTCTGGACTTTTCAGATTATTACCTTCCTCTTAATATTTGTTGCATTCTTCCTTTGTCTGCAAATCAGAAAACTGAGGGCTGCCTTTAGTATTTGCTGGAGATCCAAATTTGTTACATGCTATTCCTTCAATCTGCTCATTATATTTCGGGTTTCCAAAGGGGAAAAACTGATCTTCTTGACACCCTAAGTCAACAGATGCATAAGGTACAAAGTCAAAAGAATCTATATTATGGTTAACATTCTAAATATAATTAATATCTCGATCACAATGAGAGGTGTCTTCTATTGCAACATACTCTTCATAGCTATCATTAACCACAGCATGCATATGTCTCTGATCATCTCTTTGCTGAAAAGTAGAACTAAAATAAATTCCAGAAGTGGACCAATCCTCACAAAACTTAAAATATTCTTCTTCATCATTAGCGTCCTTTCCATCCTAAGAATGCAACTTATATTCTTCCCAACAATTATCAAATGCAAACTCATCTAAATAGTACCTTTTACAGTGCTAAGTGAATGCTTTGCGAAAATCCTTCAATGATGAAATACTGGAAGGAGGTAAAAAAAAATACCACTGACGTGCATCACCATATAATGAATACATGAATATCTTCATATGAACATCTTCATGCTACTGATATAATAGATCCATGCATTCGTGAAACTTGAGGAGGTGTTCTGCAGGACTTTCTTCTTCCTCCTCTTTGAAGCCAGGCATAAAATCTCCCCATTCAGACATTAAAGGTACTGGATGTGGGAAACCAGGAATGGAAGAGAAGTCAAGAGGTGCAAACTTCCAATCCAAAAGAGTAGCAAATGCTTTCGAAATATTTATATTGTGAAGTCGCCAGGGATGAGATCTTCACAAGCAACAGTTCTTGAAAATGCCCAAACCCTAGAATTTTTTGATGTATTTATAAATTTCTGAGAGTTAAGTGTTTCAACAGAAGAAATAATAGCAGAAACATTTATTGAAATACCTGATATATCTTCTTGTGTAGCACTGCTAGTCTATCTTAGTAAAGCCCTTGCTCTTCTCAAAATTTCTTCTGGATCTAAAACAAGTGTTGTTGGTGGCCCCTTAGGGTTTTCTCTGGTACTTGGTCTTCTTGAAGCCACCTTATTTCAATGGAGTCGCTAGATAGATGACTACAACCATAATAGTGTCCAAGCTTTGTCTATCATCAAAGCAAGGATTTATGTCGTCTCCTAGGGAAGATGAGATTGAGTCTCCTCTCCCTGGAAACGACGTCAATTTGTTATCACTCCAAGAAACTCCTCTAGGTTGTAGCTTGAGGATGCCTGGTAACTTAAAATGTTTTTAGGGTTTTTTGATATGGATCAAGTTAGGTGACCTATATAACGTTCCACTCTCAATACATGCATGAAGCTCACTCAATTATAAGGATTTTAGTTACAACTTGTTCAGTAGTTTGACAATAAGGTGCAGGGATGGATAACTCATCAATTTGGAAGACTTACATACAGAATAGATGCATATAAATGGCTAAATACTAACAAGGATGGTACTTATAAATCAAATCGCATTAACTCACCAATAGGATGACAGTTATTAGCTATTAATCAACTTGAAAATAACCTAAATACACATTCAAACATAAGAACAGTAAAGATAGAGATGATGGTTGAACAAATCATAACAAAAGAGCTTATATTTCAGAATGAACAAGATGAGAAGCTGACAATAAGATAGTCTTATAAGTCTTTGAAGTTGAACCTTTATTATAAAAATAGTCTTAGGATTTATAGCCTTTTACAAAATATGCAGATCCTAAAATCCTGGATCTGTCTTTTACAAATTTTAAACAAACTAGATTTTTTTTGCAAATTAGGGTTTGAAACCCTACCTAACTACTTGTCTAATAAAAAGTGAAGATTTTGTTCACTGTCTAAACATTAAATAACTGAAACAATGCTAGTGATCACTGTTGTTGGTTCTCTGTTAGTTAACCCATTGATTTCTCCTTAACAGCTAGGTTTGGAGTCTTTTGGCATGGTTATGCCATAGTGGATCTCACACATCCCCTTTTCTAATGCATCCCTCAACACCCTTTGTCTTCAGATCACATCCATGAACCATCTATAGTCGCCCAAAATCGGTTTTGTCTGTCAAAAACTTGCCTTTAAGCCTCTGCCCTCATTCGGTGGTTAAGCGACCATTCTATCAGACCTATTAGCTGCTGAAAGTGGTGCATTCAGTGGCTAATGGACTATTCCATCATCTTCCTAAACCACTGAAAGCCATAGGGCATACCAAAATTATTAGGTTTTCATCAAAAATGTCTTTACAAACCTGTTGGCTCAACTTTCCTCTTCTGCAGGCTTCGTGCTAGTGGTGTTAACAACACCTTGGCTGGATTTAGGAGGTTGGAAACTGATGGCTGCTTCAACTAGGGTTGATAAGGAAAGATGGCTACTAGGGTTTTCTCTGGATTCCTTCAGCTGTAGTATTTGGAGCCTAATTAACCTGTATGATCCAGTATTGTCCTTCATGAACCTCAATGTTCTCCTAACCTGCTTGACTTTAGAAGAATAAGGAGGTTGTTAGCTATTGTTTCCCTATTAGGTCAAATTTTGCCCTAAAAATTTGGCCAAAATGCTAAAAAGTGGGGCTCATAGATGGGTTTGTTACTTCAAATTTGTGACACTTGTTTATAAACTGAAATACATTTTTGTAGATTGGTCTGTTCTGAGAAAAACCCTCTCTCAGGTTTTTGGAATTCATTTTAATTTGCCCGAGATATGGATTTCAAAAACATGTGTCGAATAGGAAATTCTAAGATCATAAAATTAGGTCTCAGAGATGGCTTTGATTCTCCTAATGTGCAACACCTGTAGGAAAAATGTGATAATTTATTGTTCTCTAACTTGTTAGGAACAAAAACCTCTGATCTTTTTGCAAAATGATTCTCCAATCGCTCATAATCACCATTTTAAAATGATGCCTTTTCACAGGAAAACGCCCATTTCAGAGGCTTAGAGCGTCTTGAAATTTCGGTCTTAACTGTCGAAAGTCTACTTTCGGTGGCTTAGAGACTGCCTTGAAACCATGCTTAGGCACCGAAACTTGTGTTTTGATTTTTTTTTAGCGGGATTTTCCCATAACGTATTTCATTTGCTTTCGGTGGTTAATGCCTTCCTGGAAACACTCGCTAAGTTGCCAAAACCAAGGATTTTTGGTGGCTAATGAGCTGTTGGAAAGATCGCCTAAGCCACCGAAAGTCCTTTTCCCAAAAATTTACAAAGAATGTGATCAACAGGATTTTGGTGGATAACATGGTCCTTTGTTAAACTATTAGCTTCTGAAAGCAAAGATTTTCGGTGGCTAATGAGTTGTTAAAAATATCGCCTAAGCCATCAAATGCTAAAACTTTCAAATTTATTAAATAATAGAACATTAGATATCCCAAATTTGTTAGTCACCCTAGAATCTTTCATAATATGACTTGAAATTTTCATCCTATCAAAAAATAAATTATATGATTGAACTTAATGAAAATAAATTTATTGTGGGAGATAACACACCGAAATCTCAAAAAAGGAAAATGGTTAGTGTCACCGTCAATATCAACCTAGATTAGCATGAAGAACGCCTCTGACAAGCTCGTAGCCACCGAAAAGACTAAAACTGCAGAAAAAATCATGAGTTGGTAAAGGAAAAGGTCGTTATGAAACTGAAGAGATGGACAAGAGACCCAAACCCTAACTACCCTCCACCTGTCCCATGACTGCAGATGAACCACCACAAAACGTTAAGTCCCAGTTAAAAAGATCATTGTGCTGGCCATCTCACAGTTGATGTAATTGTAACTTCAGAATGTATTCATCCGCATATCTTATGTATTGTACCCCGATGTTTATTTCAGGATGTGTCTGTAATGTATTTGAGTCATGTCATACCCTAATTTTTATTCTGGGAAGTTTCTATAATATAAACAAGTCAGGTCAAGTCATTGTGGGTAACCCTCCTATTGGTCAATGGTTAAAGTATCCATAGTTGTGGGGCCCTAGGGTTATTAGACTATCCTATAGAATTCAACCCTAGGTGAGTCATTGTATGTTGGGGCAATAGTCCCCACCATTGTGTTAAGGATAAACCTCCTTGTTGGTCGGAGGAGGCAAACTCCCCACAAGTTGTGGGGCACTAGGGTTATTAGACACTCCTAGAGATGTCGACTCTAGTAAGTAATTGTTAAGTGAGGCTGACATGTTGGAGTGGGTTTCAAGTGAATGAAAGAATATAAATAGATAGTGAGCCTCTCTATTTATCACACACACTCACTCATTAAGGCGCATGAGTGAGAGGAGAAGTTGCTGGGACAAGAGAGAGACTACTGCTGTCGGGAGATCATCTTTATATTTTTGGTTTTTACTTTTGGTGTCGATTCTATCTCTAAGGAATTTGCAGGGTTTTATCCTTTATGGTTTCCTCGAGGAAAATTATTTGTGTCTCTTAGCTCTTGTGTTTTATTGCTGTGCATGTTATTCTCTCAGTTAAAGAACCTAACATCATAATGCTAGCATGAATGATAAAAATCTAACATTGTATTAGAGCTAACCTAAGAAGAAGACATTGTGCAGCTATAGAAGCTATGGTTTCTTAATTTTTGGGTCTCTCTCCACAATCCATCAACAAAAGTATGCTAGGATGACTCTCCATTGAAGGGCACATCATTTTGTTGAAGCAGAATTCAATTCCGAGCGTTTTCAGTTTTCGGTGCTGAAATTAGGGCTTTCTACAGAAGAGGAATTTTTTAGTGAGCCTAGAATAGGATTTATTTTTTCATCAAAATTGAATTTTAGAGACCTGGATCAATATTTTTGGTTGGGTGAAACTCCAGGAAAGTCAAACCCTAGTTTGACCCCAAGCTGGAAAAACCCAAAAATACTAAAACTGATATGTTTTGGTACATTCAGTATATCCCTATATAGGAGAAGACTCAAGAGATGAAAAATTGCAGAGGCCAAATATAAAATAATGGTTTACACTGTGTCCAAACTTCAGCCTCTAATTCGCTATATTTCAGGAGATATGATCCATCCAAATTAGGTTTCCATCCTCTTCTAGAATTCATCCCTAAACATGACACCTAGGGATAATTGCTATATCTTGGGATACAAATGTCCAAATGAAAATTTGGAAGATTTTCTAGAAAGGGCATGGACTTTAATTTCTGTGGTCCAAGTTTCAGACTCAGAATATGAACTAGTGACACGTGGTAGTTCGTACAACTTCGTTACGCTGAACAGTCCTCAAACAAGTCACCTTGGGCAAATGATCATAAGTCCCAATTGGTGAAACCAATTCGAATGAAACTTGTGATGTTTGAATAGGTACATGCGCAGATACTTTTGTACAAATTTTAAGACACATAGGAGCCATAATTTCATAGATACTGTAGAAACAGTAACAAGAATTTCTACAGAAGAAATTGGAAAATTAGGGCTTCCTATTCCGGGAGCTTCCCTCCATTGTTTTAAGAAAAGGAGTACATTGGATAGATCAATTTGAAGAGATCTATATTTATATACAATCAAATCTGAAATATTCTAAGTTTTGAAAATTAGGGTTTCTCTGACAAACCCTAGATCAGCCAGCTCCGAAACCAGGATGGACACCTCAAATCGGTAAGATCTAATCTTATGCTATTTGCATTTGAGGTTCTCATTTCAAAGTGATCTATCACATTAGCCTAATGATAATCTTGCTGAAGTTGAAAACTTCGAATCATAGAAGTATTTTATCTCTCTAACGAAAATGAATTAGACACCTACATGAGTAGAGAGGTTCCAGTTCCATAGGGAGATGAGGCTAAAAGCGTTACACCAGAAGAACTTGGTCAAGGCCAAGAAGATAATTGTTGATTCAATCACGGTTTACATTGTACCAAAAGTGTCTTCCATAAAGAAACCAAAGATGTTTGATTTCTTGACCAAGCTATTTGAATGGAAGAACATAAATCAGAATATGAATTTGAGAAAACAGTTGAAGAATGTGAATATCCAAAATGCATAAACCATACAGTCATAGTTTACAAGGGTCTCTCAAATCAAAGAACAAATTGAAGAGGTAAAAGAAGAAGTGAAGAATGCAGAAGTCATGATAGCCACCTTGAATGGCCTCGCAGGATCATGGGATTCATTCTTTTGAAGAATGTGTGCTAGAAGGAAGTGATTACTTTCAGCAGACTATGGGAAGAGCACACACAATAAGAAGCTCAACTAATAATAAGAGAAAAGAAGATGGGAGAAATTGAAGATCAAGCTCTCACCATCCAAAGAAGATCCCTCAAGCAATGAGGAATATGAAGAACTCAACTCTTGAAGAACCTCTTATCCACCTTAGCATTTGGATAAAAAATGATGCTATTATCAATGAAGAAGACGATGAAGCTGAAGGCTCAAGAAGGAGTCTACCCATGAAACAAAGAAGGATAAGTATTCAATTGTCATTTCATGATATTTTTTGGTTATGCATTTGTTTATATTCAGTTAATGTATTATGCATGATAGAATGTCTGCATTAATGACAGTATACTACTAATATGCATGTGATGCGTAAGTAGCTCATGGTGGTATACAACTCTCCATTGCTACTTATCTAGAATTATATCTCTTTGCTGACATATTGGATTAGTGCACAATCTCAATGTTGTCTTGGTAGAGATGGAAGGCATCTAGAAAAGTTTTCATGAGATATGGATGAATGTTGTATTGGCCAAAGTAGTTGCATGATCATATATTTATGCATAAGAACTTTCCAGTATGAATATTCCTTATGAAATGTTTCTAACCATACAAATGCATTTGACTTTTAGGAAAGATCACATACATAATCACCTACAAGCAAAGAAGGATGAGACTTGTTCCGAAGAAAAAGTGACGATAGTTCAAGATGAAGAATAATATGATGAATGTAGCGACATCATTGATGCAGAACCTTCCAGCCATGAAGAAGTAACCAAGAAGAAAGGGAAGACTAGTTAAAGAAGACTGATGTCTAGGATGCAGTATCAATACATGAAGGGAAGTTCATAGTTCCATCATGCAGTAGATGGAAACATCATGGGATACAAGGCAAATTTCGTAGCATGAGGCTTCTCACGAAAAGACGGCATAGACTACGAAGAGACATTTGTAGCCAGTGGGAGTTAAAACACATACATGATGAGGTTGATGAAGATCTTAACCTTTTCTACAAGGTTGAAGATGAAAGTCTATACACTCGATGGATACATTGAATATTAGTAGCATAGGAAGCTACTTGTCACTCCGGTACAGAATGTTTCAGTGCATAGAGTACAGAAGATAGAGGGATTATGATGCTCTGCTTTAGAGGGAGAAACTACAGAATATCAAGAGGTTCGACATGGCACGATAGGATGGATAGATTATCGATGACTCTAGGATTTCCTGAGAGTAAAGTGGATTCCAACCTTTGCTTCAAGGTTGAAGGCGGAAGATCAATGATGATCCTGGTATGTGTCGATGCACTATTTTCTAGGCATGGAGGTGTGGCAGAATATCCCTGGGACAAGGGAAGTATGTAGTAGATATCCTGAAGAGGTTCAAAATAATGGACTTCAAGTCCATGACCACACCGATGGCATCGAACATGAAGCTATTGAGTGATGCTTCATCAGAAGTGGTTGATGCTACGATGTATCATCAGATGATTGGATCCTTGATGTATCTGTTGAACATGAGACCAGACATTTGCTTTGCTATGAACACCTTGAGCCAGTTCCTGACATATCTGAGACATGTTCACTTGATTGTTGCAAAGCATATTTTGAGGTACCTGAAAGGTACAATTGATTATGGGCTCAAGTATGAGGTGAGTCAGAAGATTAACCTGGAGGGTTACGTTGATTTAGATTGGGTAGGAAGTTCCATCGATAGGAAGAGAAATTTAGGGTTTTGCTTTAGTATGGGATCAGGTGTGATCTCTTCATTTAGCAGGAAGCAATCCTGTGTGGCACTGAGTACAGTTGAAGTAGAGTTCAACTAGTTTTGAGGAAGTATGGCTAAGGAAGCTACTGTCTGATTTATTTGATCTCCAGTTGGATGCTACTTGTATATATTGTGACAACCATAGGTGTGTGAAATTGTCAAAGAATCCAGTGTTCCATGATAAGTCAAAGCATATCGACATCAAGTATCACTATATCAGGGATATGGTGTAGAGGGGAGTAGTGAATCTCTAGTTTGTTGCGATGGAGGAACAAATAGCTGATGTGTTGACGAAGCCATTGGCTAGGGTGAAGTTCAAGTATTTCAGGGAGAAGCTTGGTGTTCTCCAGATCGAGGTTTCCTCCAAGGGGAAATGATGAGACCCAGATCCATTCTGACATGGTGAGAGGATTAAGTTCCTTCCATGGTCAGATCTAAGGGTTGATCCATTCTATCATGGTGAGAGGATTGGTTCCTTCCATGTCAGATATGAGTGCTGAGCCATTTTTATATAACTATAGGATTGGGTACTACATGATCACATATAAGGGTTGTTGCCATTCTTTGAATGGAGGTTCCTGGTCAGTTACCAGGAATACTTGGTCTAGGATCGAGGGCCTTTCTAAAACAATTGTAATATGTGGTATTAGATGATCAGATGTGAGCACATGGCCATTCTGATGTGATTGAGGGATTGGTTCCCAATTTATCAGATATAAGGGCTGATGCAATTCTCTGGGAGAATGGAGGCACCTGTTCAGTTACCAAGTAGCTCAGTCTGGGATTGGGGGCCATTCTGATATGACTGTAGTATTGGTTCCTACAAGATTAGATGTGAGTGCATGCCATTTTGACGAGTAGGTCAGATATAAGTGTTGGGCCATTCTAACGAGTAGGTCAGATATAAGGGCTGATGCCATTCTCTGGGAGAATGGAGGAACCTGTTCAGTTACCAGGTAGCTTAGTCAGGGACTAGGGGCCATTTTGATGTGACTATAGGATTGGTTCCTACAATATCAGATGTGAGTGCATGCCATTTTGATGAGTAGGTCAGATATAAGTGTTGGGCCATTCTAACGAGTAGGTCAGATATAAGGGCTGATGCCATTCTCTGGGAGAATGGAGGCACGTGGTCAGTTACCAAGTAGCTCAGTCTGGGACTGGGGGCCATTTTGATGTGACTGTAGGATTGGTTCCTACAATATCAGATGTGAGTGCATGCCATTCTGATGAGTAGGTCAGATATAAGTGTTGGGCCATTATAATGAGTAGGTTAGATGTAAGGGTAGGGCCATTCTAACATGCGAGAGGATGAGGTTCCTTCCATGCTCAGATGTAAGGGCTGGGCCATTCTGACATGGTGAGGGGATTAGGTTCCTCTCATGGTCATATGTTAGTGTTGGGCATGCCTTTATAATGAGACAAGGTCAAATGTAAGTGCTGGATGGGCCATTCTGACTTAGGGTCAGATATAAGCGCTGAGAAAGACCTACATGGAGGCTAGCCTACACCCAGCATGAAAAAGGGATGGCCCTATAGAACTTCTTGTGACAAGAAGAATAATGAGATAGCACCTCTAGTACTGATCCAGATCAAGTGAGGATCTAGATCTAGTAATGATGACTCAGTAGTGATGATCCAGATCCAGTGATGATGTCCAGTGATGATCCAGATCGAGTGATGATCCATATCCAGTGATTATTTCTAGTGATGATCCAGATCCAGTGATGATCCAGATCTAGTGATGATCTAGATCCAGTGATGATTTCCAGTGATGATCCTGTTGGACGGATGGGGAAGACCCGGGTTCTTATGCTTTTATCTTCGCACCAACAAACAGACCCACAATGTTGGCCCTTTCGGCAACAACCTGTGAACAGGTTGCAGTCTCACCCAAAACAGCTATGGGGTGCTGCAAAATCAGGTATCTGTAGGTGAAATATGGATATTACTGTACCTTTAGCCTTAACAAAGAAGAATTATGCAATATAGAGCTTCGAGATTCACTTAAATAGCTTCGCAGTTTAGATAAAAAGACAGTTTCTTGCTTAACCCTTAATTGGGAATTCACAGCGAAATACTTAGCAATTTATCTTACTTTATCATTCATCCACTTATCAAATGCATAAAAACATAATAGGAACAAAATAAAAAGAACCACCACAACACAATATATACGTGTTTCACCCCCAGTGTAGGGGCTACATCCATAGAACTGCGTTTATATTCAACAATTTACAAAACAATGTAGTTCTGATCTACGCACTCAACTGCAGAACCTTTCTTCAAAAACCCTCTGCACACTCAGTTGCAGAGGTCATCCACGCACTCAGCTGGGACTTAACCTTAAACCCAAAAATAGACATTGGCTTCTTCGCATCACATCATCATCATAACACAAAGCCTTTTTTTGACTCCTTTACATAAGTGCCTATTTATACAAGTGCACTATTACAATACCATGGGCTTAAACCATGGGTACCCAAAAAATAGGGGACATTTACAAAAGGAGGGGCTTCGTCCCAACCCCGAAGCCCCTAAGACTATTTTGGACCGCAACTCCACTTACAAACTTCGCACCAAAACCGTGGAGTTGCCAAAATTAAGGACCTTCAAGGTCTGAGCCCCAACAGGCCCCTAAGACTCACCAGTGTCCCATCCTGAGACACTCTGCTGCTTGTCAGGTACAAGAATCTTGTTGGTGAATATAGTAAACTACTTGTTGAGGCTGCAAATTATATCTTTGGCTGCTTGCTCTTTCTCCACTATCTCCTGCAATGTTGCTGCAGATGGTTCGTTGGCCTTTTCCTGTGCAAATGCATCATACTCCTTCAAAGACTTTGAGCTGGTTGTCTACAGCAGTGCTCAACTCCAAGGCCTTGTTAATGAGGGGCTGCACAGATCTCACTAATAATGTTTACTTTCTTCTACAAGACTCAATTTATCACTGGAGCTCATTACTATGCTTTACCTTAAGCATCTTCTGCATAGGAGGCAATGTCTTAATTTCTACTTTTATTGCATCCAGCTCTGTCTATCGCTGCTTGATGGTTTCTTGCAACTTTTCTACTTCTGGGTTTTCCTACAAGTTTGTCCAGGCCTCGACACTTTCATCTAGTAACTTTGATGCACTATTCACAAGATCTAAGATCTTCATTGCTAAGGCCTGAATATCTCTGAGACGTTGTTCCCTGACCTCTGGTGGACTCTCAGGAATGAGGTGAAGCTGAAGCTCCGCAATCTGGGCCTCATGTTCTACTTTCATCTTCTCTATCTGGCTTCTAGACTGTTGTGTATATTATTTTAGCTTTACTATTCTTTGCTCTAGTTCTTCTTCAGCCTGCATGTCGAAGTCAGGGAGACTTCGACACGCCTCATCCAACATTCACACTAGTGTGGCCTGCTTGTTTTCTTTTCCCTCTTCTTCTGTTCAGCTTCTTTCAACTAAGCTACGAGGCTCTCACTCTACTTCGTGGTATTCTCTAACTGCATGTGTGTGTAGCTGTCTCATTCTCAGATCTCCTTCATGAGTGCCAATTGACAAAAAGGTAGCTCCGACATAGAAAACTTAGTGTAATCTATCTCAACTATCATGCTTACCTGCGATCGAGATGCTGCGTCAGGTATTATAAGAGCTGCACTTGGTACTTGTCCTCTATTTTTTTTGGATGGCCACCGTCTAGTATCTGGATATGCACCTACGGGGGCACTGCTTGTTGTAGCACCAGTTGTTGTTCTTTCCGACAACGCCTTAAGTTATGCAATTCGTTGTGCTACGCCAGTGAGCACATCAAGATCTTTAGCTTCAAACTCTGCCCATTTGCTGGATAATACCTCTGTAGACTTTGTCAGAGCCTGATCAAGCTCTTCAATCATC
The DNA here is from genome assembly GCA_001517045.1 of Pseudotsuga menziesii. NCBI lineage: Eukaryota > Viridiplantae > Streptophyta > Pinopsida > Pinales > Pinaceae > Pseudotsuga > Pseudotsuga menziesii. The sequence goes on along the minus strand of LPNX011189226.1, from coordinate 153,569 downwards.
AAAGAAGGCTCTTCGATGATATTCTTGCTTTTCAACGCCTTAGTTTTCTTTCTGGGCTGAGGCTTAGTAACTTCCTCCACTTCTGGGGACTTACGTTTATCTGGGCAATTAGGGTCGGAAATGGTCTTGACTGATTCTTCTTCTTCTTCACCATTTTTCTCTTCTTCTTCTCCACCAGCTCCGTCATCTCCACCAAGGTCACCTTCGTTCTGCTGTGACTCATCTTGTTCTTTGCTCTCTTCTAGTGGGTCATTCTGCTGCGGCTGGCTAGGACCTGTGCCCACATTTGTTACTGGAGGGACTGGTATGTCGAGCCTTGTTCCTGTGTCCTTCATCCATTCATTTGGCCACTACCGAACTACTGCGAGGATGTCTTTATAGTTCACCATGTACGGTAACTTCCACCATGTATGTTTGTTATCTACGTGGGCCTTGATGAATACATTATGCATATCAGCCTTGAATTTAGCAACTCTAGTATACTGAGAAAATAGCTCATTACGGAGCCGCAGTGTTTTTAGGATCTCAATTGTAATATTCATCGAATAGTGGGCGAACATGTAGTTCATCATCTGCTACAAGTCCTTATCCTGTGAAATCCAAAGAGATGCATACCTTGCTGCGCCAGGCATCTCTGGAGGCACATCAACAAACTGTGCCTCGGCAAGTTCTCTCCATCCTACCAGTGCAATAAGCACTAACAACCATGAATAATGAAAGGCTCTACCTTTCTCCTATGCATCGCAAACATCTGCAAGGAATTCTCTAGAAAGGTACTCTGTCCATTTGTAACTGTATCCTTTGGCATAGTTTGCAGCAATACTGACAATCGGGGCAGGTACTTCATTAGGTTTGCACTTCCTCATTAATTTGCATGCTAGGATCTCTTCAGTGTAGCGAATGTTCTGGTGCTGAATAGTCAATGTTTGAGACCCTCGATTTCCTTTTGTCAAACTGAAGAGGTCCTTAATGTGCTACACCAGCTTTGTATCTTCATTCTTTCCAACAAATTCAATGCCAGGATCAGGCCCTTCCTTCGGCAAGCCTATAATCCTATAAATCAACCCTCCATCAATAGCAATTCTCTGGTTTCCTATCCATAGGTTCCTATCATGTACCAACGCCAATAACTGCTTGACCACCACAGTAACCTGCGGGCTGCGACCAAAGTGGGGGACATTCAGCATCTTCAACAAGCTAGCTTGCTCTAAGCCAGCAGCCCACTGTTTTACTTCAAGTAATTTCATTCCAACCTCCGGATAATGGACGGAGTGCAAGTATTTTCCAAGTCCGAACTACAAAAACTTCTCATGATCATTCGTATCATGTTCTGCGTACCCAATCTACTCTTCTTGTCATCATTCTGACCAACTTCACACCCTGTGGCAGTGAAGGGGTGAGTAACGCAAATTTGACTGTCCACTGAGGTGGCTTAAATCCTTGTAGAACAAGCGGGAGATATGGTGGACGCTACGATGCAACATTCTCATCCTCACCAAATTCTTCAAAATCTTCAGGTGGGAGCTCTGCTAAACCAGGAGGATTCATCTGAATCATGGGATCCTCTGGTGTCTTTCCTGATGGTTTGTGCCATTCTTCGTTCCGCTTAGAGAGAACTTCTACCTTGAAATTCTTTCTATTAGATCGTGTCTGCATGGGTTGATTTGATGCTGGGGAAGTCTCTTCGCAAGGGGTAGATGTAGGTGGGTTTCTCATAAAGTTCTGTAGACCCCTCTTTCTAAAATCGCTCAACAATTTCTTGACTGCACGATCAGCTGACATGGACTCAACTATGAAACTCAAGAAAATGCGTAATGCGAAATTCGTAGGCCTGGGTGTCTTCTTATAGGATCCAACATCCAAATCTGCCATAACTGTGCATTAAAGACACCAAATCTGACTGAGCGGTGGTTGATCTTTTCCAAACGGTGCTAGATTTCCCAAATAGGCTGTGGATTCGACCAAAATCTCATCATTATAGGCAGTTAATGTAGTTAACGTACCGACGCCGCCAAAGATGACTTTTTCCAATGGTCGAATTGTAAGCTTCGACACACCTTTCTTCTTCAGCACAACCACTAACTTCAACTTCACCCCAATAAGGACCTTTGACACAATATAGATGTTCAACACATCCTAACACAAGCTTGGACAGAACTTCGAAAACTTCGACCCATGACATAATTTCTTCCACAACCTTCGACACTTCGTAAATTTTGAAACAATCTGTCGAAGCTCTCTGAGAATAGCTTCATTATAGTCTAGTACCCAATTTCAACTTTTCTTGGTACTTAGACTCTTCTTCTTGCTATTACTTCTGATCAGGGGGTATAGGCCCATCCCTATACTTCTTTAATCTACTTCCATTCACCATGGAAGGCAAAATTTCTCCATTCAATTTAGCTAACTAAACTGCACCACCATCGGTTACTTTCTAAACTATGTATGGTCCTTTCCAATGTGTCTTGAAATTACCTAGGAACTTCATGAATTTACTATCGTACAAGAGCACAAGATCACCAGTCTAAAAATGATTCTTCTTAATGTGTCTATCATGGCATGCTTTTTCTCTAGATTTCTATACTTGCTACTGGAAACTTGCAATGAATCTGTCTTCTTCTAGTTCCATCATCTTCGCTAGCCTTTCATTCAACATGGTTGGATCATCCATCTTTGTGAAGGCAGATATCCTGAGGCTAGGAACAATGTACTCCATGGGAATAATTACTTCTTGTCCATATACCAGCCTAAAAGGTGTGTGGCCTGTCAACTTCTTGCAAGTGGTTCTATAAGCCCATAATACTGCTGGAATTCTAATATCCCAATATTTTCTGTTAACATTGCAAACCTTCGTCAGAGTGTGATAAAAAATCTTGTTAAAGGATTCGACAGTTCCATTTGCTTGAGGATGGTAGGTTATACTCTTATGATGATATACTTGAAATTCTTCAGTCAATGCTTCAATAGTCTTATTCAAAAAATGTGATCCTTGATCACTTAGAAGAATTCTAGGACACCTAAACCTCGACAAGATATTATTAATTATGAAATTCATAGCTGTAGAAGCACTACAGTCCTTGACCGGTTGAGCTTCGGGCCAATGAGTAAGGTAATCAGTTGCTGTAATAATGGATCTTTCTCCATATTTCTTTGCAGGGGGATTGATTGGTCCAACAAAGTCAATAGCCCACTTGTCAAATGCTTGTAAAGTTACCTGTGGAACTAGAGGAATCTCATCCCTCCTGGATGATTTGCCTGTCCTCTGACAGATATCACAGCTGTGGCAATACTCTCTTACATCCTTATAAATCGTAGGCCACCACAATCCAGCTGTCAGAATCTTTTGTGCCATAGCTTTTCCTGCATAATGACCTCCTGCTGCTCCAGAATGTGCCTCAGCCAGAATCAATGGCTTTTCATGCTCCAGGACACATATACGTAGTATTTCATCTGGTCCCATCTTATATAGATGTCCTTATATCAAGGTAAAGTCAGCTGCTCTAACCACCAGCTGCTTCTTTTGCTATGTTGTCATCTCAGAGGGTGCAAAACCTGTAGACAAGTACTGAACAATATCCTAGAAATAGTCATCAACCATCTGGATGGCAAACAACTGGGCATCAGGAATACCTTTGTCCAAACTAGTGGGCTCTTCACCTGACTCAAGCCTCAACAAGTGGTCAGGCCCCAAGTTAAGTCTTCCAGGATTAACTATGATCTCAAAGTCATACTCCTGAAACAAAATCAGCCATCTGCATATCCTTCCACGTAACACTGGCTTGTTAACCAAATGCTTCAAAGCAGAATGGTTAGTGAACATCTTAAAATGAGATCCTAACAAATAATGTCGAAATTTCTACAAGGCATAAACCATAGCTATACCTTCTCGTTCTGTCAAAGTATAATTCTTTTCTGCTGTGGACAATTTTCTACTTGCAAAAGCAATAGGGTGATCAATATTACCTTCACCTGACTGAGCCAATACTATACCTAAAGCAATGGAAGATGCATCGACATGAACATGAAACCCCTTACTCCAGTTAGGGAATACTAAGATAGGGGCAGTTACCATCTTTTCTTTCAAAATATCCAAGATTTCCTGACATTCAGGTGACCACTCAAACTTAATATCTTTCTTCAATTTATTTTCCATAGGGGCTGTAATCTGAGCATATCCTTTAATGAATTTCATGTAATATCCAATATGACCAAGCATAGTGCGAAGTTGCTTAACAGAATTCAGACGTGGAAAGTTCACAATAATGGCTATCTTCGTAGGATCCACCATCAATCCTTTCTTGCATACAATGTGACCTAGTAGAATTCCAAAAGGTGCACAAAAGAGACACTTCTTCAGGTTCAATGAAATCTGATGTTGTCTACACTTGTCTAACATAAGTCTTAAACTGGCTATATGATCTTTCAATAAACCAAAGATAGTCCAATCATCAAAGTAAACTTCCAAGAACTTATGAATAAATTCCTTAAATGCAGATATGACTACTCTGGAAAATATAGCAGGTGCATTCTTCAATCCAAAGGGCATAACAGTATACTAAAAAGATCCCATTTCTGTAGCGAAGGTTTTTTTATGTCGATCCTCTGGAGCAATTCTGATCTGATGGTAACCTGAAAATCCATCAGTGAAAGAATACACTTCTTGACCTCCGACATTGTCTAAAACTTCATCGGTAAAGGGAGTAGGAAAAGGATCATGTAAACAGGCATCATTCAGCCTCCTTAGATCAAGATAGATTCTTATTTCTCCCTTGGTATTATTTTCTTGTACCACCATAGGGATGACTCATTTAGACTCTTCGAAAGGCTCAATGATTCCTACAGCGAGCATCGTATCTAGCTCCATCCTGACTTTTTCTTTATAGTTAGGGTTCAGCCTATAAGGGTGTTTCTTGATAGGCTTTGGCATCAACTTTCAAAGGTATTTTTATCACTTCTGTATCACCAAGGATACCTTTCATTTCTGAGAACTTCATCGGAAATAAGTCTTGATACTCATGGAGGAGTTCAGTCACTTTGCTCACCATTTCTTCATCCCAATAATCTCCAATGGTAGCATACTTAGGCATTTCTTCTGATCCAATGTTTACTTTCCTTGTTTTCAAGGGCTGAGTTACTTCAGGTGATTCGACTATTGGTCCATGTACTTCGCAATGTCCCTCTGACTCAGAAATATTAATGTTTCTTGGGTCATCGTCTTCATCAATGGAAAGGTTATAGCATTCTACTGCATTAGCTTCTTGTTCCTTCCAATCATGTTGGTACTCGGCTAATTCTTTATCTTCAAACACCTTAGCATGGATCAACTTGATAGCTGTGTCCAAAGCAGGGAAAACCTCATTAAGAGAAAATGTGAGCACAAAAATATCGGCAAGGCTAACCCAACTTACAGTACCATGGAGAAGCTCCACCTCCGCATACCAGTTCTTTGCTATAGGTTCCAGAGTGTGTACAAACCTATGTACCCATTCTTCACAAGGTACATGCTTCCATGCTTCATAACACTGCTCCAAATGTTCCTGAGGGCTGGTCTTTTCATTAAATCTACTTCGTACCTCCTGAGGTTGATCCATGAATCTTAGGAAAAGAAACTTTTGACAATATTTCCAACTATGAATATACTTTTTATGACCATTCCACCATCTGGCAGCTGTGGCTCTGAATACTGAATCTAGAGTCTCCATTTTCTGTGGATCTGGTACTTGCTTTGAGAATTGTACAATAAAATCTTTTGTGTCTATCAAGCCATCAAAAGTAGGTAAGATTCTTGTCTGTGAGCCAACCCATCTGATAGACTTAGTAATTCTTGCACATTGATGTCGATGTAGCTCATAAAGTCGATTCTACCAATTCTCAAGGCCTTCGTCTGAATCAGTCATGCAAGAACTGTCACACTGCCAATCCATTATACCTTCAATAGTAGGGTTAACATAGTCTTGTTCTTTAGCTGTGATGTTGTAAATATGATCCAAAACATCATGATATTCATCTTTGACTGGATCTGTATACCTTTCTCCTTGAGAAGGGTCCAACGGTACTATGACTCTCAAGCCTTTTCCTTCAAAAGTCATCTGTTTATTCTTAAGGTTGATTACTGCATAATTGTCTAGTGCCAATTCAATTCCTAGAAATGATGGATAGGGGATGCTATCATCAATTATTTCAATGACTTCAAAATCTTCTAAGGTACTGACTCCATCAATATCCACTGGTACACTAGGGAATCTTCCCAAGGGCACAATCTTCTGCTGATTGGCTAATCTCAATTGTATAGGGGACCATTCAAGTGTAGGTTTTCCCATTTGTTCCCATGTCTGCTTAGTTAGGACATTCACTTCTGATCCCAGGTCTAAAATGATATCACTCATGTCATAATATCCTATCTGAGCATGCAATCTCATTTCTCATCCAGTCCTTCTAACTCTATTAACAGTTTTTCCTCTATCAGAGCTTCGCTGAGGTTCGCAAGACTCAATAACTTTCCGTAATTCGTTCAAAGCATTCTGATTTCTTAATAGCTTCATACAACTCTGTAAAAATGATGTCAATGTACTTACTTGAGCCAGTGAAGCTTCTTGAAATTGTAACTGTTGTTGATGTTGTTGCGTAGTTGCTACTAATGTTCTCGGATCAGCAAAGTATTTTTTAGCTTCCATAAGTGTTCCTTTTTCTCTTCCAACATCGAAGGCTGGAATTTTCTCTACGGTCTTACGGACCCAAGCCTCGTCAGGCTGTTTCCCCTTATTCTACACCTATGTCAGGTTGTTTCCCCAAGCCTCATCAGGCAGGGACAGGTCTTTTCTCTACAACAATCATTTGAACATTCTGAGTAGGAGTGCCATTTCTTTCTTGTATCTTGGCTATCAACTGTGGGCATTTCTCAATCACATGATCTACTGCTCTGCAATATTGACATGTCGTAGTTGGGTTCTAACATTCTCTAGCTACATGTCCTGCCTGATTATAGTTATAGCAAATAATCTAGCCCCGTCCTCTTCCAGGCATACCACCACGACCACAACCTCTGAAATTATCTCAACCTGGTGTACCACTATGGTAACCATATCCATCATTGCCTTGTGCATCAGTTTGTACCCTATAAGCATCATAGGTTCGCTCTCTCATGAGGTCGAAGCTGCAACATTGATCTTCGTTGTGTCCAACTGACTTATAGAACTTGCAGTAGGGATTCTTAGGTACTTGAACATATCTCTGCAACAGATAGCAATATTGAGGTCGATGTTGGCCAGTTGTTCTACAGATCTCACAATATAGGACATTAGGGTTAAACGGGTTCGGTGCACCAGTATTCAAATAATTTCTTAATGCGAGACACTATTCTTTGTCATGACCTTCTATCTTACATCGTGTACACCAATCCTCTTCTCGAATAGATTTCCCTTTTTTCATGTCACGAAGCTCCAAATCCATTTCTGCTAACTGTGTCTGTATTTGGGCTATTCCAGAATTATCTCCAACAGGAGCTGTTTCAAGTTTCATGGCAATTTCCAACGCCTCTTGCTGGTCAGCAACCTTCTGTTGCATAAGTGGAGTCCTGATATGAGGCAATAGTGATACAATGAACCATTCTTTATGTTGTTCTAGTCCAATAGTGAAACTAACTTGATCCAACAGAACCTTGAACCTCTGATCAAAGTCCTAAACTGATTCACCTCGCTTCTGCTGAATTTCTTTCAGTTCGGTTATACACTGTGACTCCGATTTAGGCTTCTTGAATTCTTTGATCATTGTTTTTTTAATATCAGCCAAGGTATAGTTCTGAGTACTAGGAAACTTCATAAACCAGGTCAAAGCTCAGTCTCTGAAAGAGGTGACCAGTTGCGCTCTTCTTGTATTTTGATCCATAATATTCTTAGCAGTCCAAACAGCTTCGCATAAGAACCAAAAATTCTTTGGATCCTTTGATCCAGTTCCTTTAAATATTGGGGGCTTGATATCATCATTCACATGGGCCATAGTGAATTGAGGGGGAGGAGGAGGGGGAGGGGGAGGAGGAAGACTGATAACAGGGGGAAGACTGGTAACAAGAGGGAGGGAACTTACTAAGGTAGACTGACCTGTGACAGGACTACTCATGCTAGGGTTACTTTCAGACTGTGAAGGGTTCTCAGGGATAACAGATCTTTGCTGCAGAGTTATAGGAGGGTTTCCAACAAAAGGGGTTTCTTCAGATTCAGAGTCTTCTGGACTTAATGAGGTATAATCGGTGTTTTGGCCTAGGGTATAGGACCCAAGAGTTCTCTTGTATCTTTTACCGTTGCAAATCAAACCACTTTGCTCATCGAAGTCACTTTCGCTTCCAAACATAGGTTAGTAGCAATAAATCTAGCAATCTGATTGGATAAGCAATATGCCTTTCTCATTCAAGAGAATCTTAATTTTTAGACTTAATGAATTCAGGTACTTACCCCTTGGTCCTTTATAAAAATATCTTTCTGCTTCGCTGAAAGATGTATGTGTGTCAATGGCGAACTCCGTCACAAATGATTCAAAGGTTTGCATTGTCCAGAAGTCAACAGCTCTTGATACCGCGTTGTTCACACTTTTCAACAGCTTAATTCCTTTTGGGGTCCAGTCAGGAGACTGATTTTCTTTGAAATTTGTCTTTCTTTCTGTCAACCCAGATAACCACTGGTGCAATTCTATGTGGATACTAGCAAAGAAAATTTCATAAATATCAGTAAAAATGTACCTTTGTAAGAAGTTATCTGAGCTACGACGAGGGTCCTTATTCTCTTGTTCAGCAAATTTCAGATAAGTATCTTCAACCCAGTCACTGATTTCGTTTACTGAGGGCCTCCAAAACATATCTCTCCAGGTACGACATAGATCCCTCTTGAAGCAGATACTGGTTCAATCGGAAATGGAACCAATTGGTTGGACGGATGGGGCAAACTTGGGTTCTTATGCTTTTATCTTCATACCAACAAACAGACCCACAGTGTTGGCTCTTTCGGAAACAACCTGCGAACAGGTTGCAGTCTCACCTGAAACAGCTATGGGGTGTCGCAGAATCAGGTTTCTGCAGGCGAAAGAGGGATATTACTATATATTTAGGCTTAACAAAGAAGAATTATGCAATACAGAGATTCGACATTCACTTAAATAGCTTCACAGTTTAGATAAAAAGACAGTTTCTTGCTTAACCCTTAACTGGGAATTCATACTGAAATACTTAGCAATTTATCTTACTTTATCATTCATCCACTTATCAAATCCATAAAAACATAACAGGAACAAAATAAAAAGAACCACCACAACACAAGATATACGTGGTTCGCCCCTAGTGTAGGGGCTACGTCCACGGAACTGTGTTTATATTCAACAATTTACAAACCAATGCAGTTTCGATCTGCGCACTCAGCTGCAGAACCTTTCTTCCAAAACCCTCTTTGCACTCAGCTGCATAGGTCGTCCACGCACTCAGCTGGGACTTAACCTTAAACCCAAAAATATACCTTAGCTTCTTCGCATCACATCATCATCATAGCACGAAGCCCTTTTTTTACTCCTTTACATAAGTTCCTATTTATACAAGTGCACTATTAAAATACCATGGGCTTAAACCATGGGTACCCAAAAACCAGGGGACATTTACAAAAGGAGGGGCTTCAACCCAACCCCGAAGCCCCTAAGACTATTTTGGACCGCAACTCCACTTACAAGCTTCACACCAAAACCGCGGAGTTGCCAAAATTAAGGACCTTCAAGGTCCGAGCCCCAACAAATCCAGATCGAGTGATGATCCAGATCCAGTGACGATGACTAGTTATAATCCAGATCCAGTGATGATGTCCAGTGATGATCCATATCGAGTGATGATTCATATCTAGTGATGATATCCAGTGATGATCCAGATCCAATAATGAAAGATGACTTGAAGATGAAGATGACGAGAGCTTGACGATGACCCAGATGATACAGAGAAGAAGACTTGTACTGATAAATTGTGTTGAAAGAATACCTTCCTAATTAAGAGGGAGTGTTTATGTAATTGTAACTTCAGAATGTATTCATCCATATATCTTATGTATTGTACCTCAATTTTTATTTTGGGATTTGTTTGTAATGTATTTGAGTCATGTCATACCCCAATTTTTATTCCGGGAAGTTTCTATAATATAAACAAGCCATGTCAAGTCATTATGGGTAACCCTCCTATTGGTCAAGGATTAAAGTCCCTGCAGTTGTTGGGCCCTAGGGTTATTAGACTATCCTAGAGAAGTCGACCCTAGGTGATTCATTGTAAGTCGAGGCAATAGTCCCCACCATTGTGTTAAGGATAAACCTCCTTGTTGGTCAGAGGAGGCAAACTCCCCACAAGTTGTGGGGCACTAGGGTTATTAGACACTCCTAGAGATGTCAGCTCTAGTAAGTAATTGTTAAGTGAGGCCGACATGATGGAGTGGGTTTCAAGTGAAAGAGAGAATATAAATAGAGAGTGAGCCTCTCTATTTATCACACACACTCACTCATTAAGGCGCATGAGTGAGAGGAGAATTTGTTGGGACAAGAGAAAGACTACTGCTGTCAGGAGATCATCTTTATGTTTTCAGGGTTTACTTTTGGTGTTGATTCTATCTCTAAGGAAGTTGTGGGGTTTTATACTTTATGGTTTCCCCAAGGAAATTATTTGTGTCTCTTGTCTCTTGTGTTTTATTGTTGTGCATGTTATTCTCTCAGTTAAAGATCCTAAGATCATAATGCTAGCTTGAATGATAAAAATATATCACTGACTATACCACTGATCAAGTACCAATTACTAATCAGTCCCTCAAAATTAGCACCCTCTCCTCAATTTGTTGCACATTTCCTGCATGCATTCTCACTAAGCCAAGCCCTCTCTGGATCCATCATTATAGTATTCTTCCCTGGGGTTTGAATTTCAATTTTGCAGGTGAAGAAGAACATTCAAGAAGATGAAGAGAGGAGGAGGACCCACCCAAAAAAGTCAAAAATAGGTTTATGTGGCTAAGCGTTGTTTCAAAACGGTCTCTAAGCCACCAAAAGCAGAATTTCGACAGCTAAGACCAAAATTTCAGGGGGCTCCAAGCCACCGAAATTGGAGTTCTACTATGAAAAGGAATCATTTTAAAATGGTGATTATGAGCGACTCAAGAATCATTTTACAAAATTATCGAAGGTTTTTTTTCCTAAAATGTTATAGAACAATAACCTCTCTCAGTTTTCTGACAGGTGTTCCATATTAGGATAATTGAATCCATCTTTAATCCCTAATTTTCGGATCTCATAATTTCCCTGTTTGACACATGTTTTTGAAATACAGATCTCGGGAAAATGAAAATGAATTCCAAAAGAATGAGAGCTATTTTTTCTCACAATAAACCAATATACAAAAAATTCTTTCATTTTATACACTGGTGTCATAGATTCAGAGAACCAAATGCATCTCTGAGCCCAAGTTTTTACCAATTTGGCCAAATTTTTGGGGAAAACGATGACCTGTCAGTCCTCTAGGTGGCATTTTTGACCTCATGTACCAGTCCATGAAGGTTTGCTGCAAATGTAGAAGAAGTTTCAGCACCAAATAGAAACATACTCAACCTACTTCATTCAGACTCTGAAGAAGAAGAAGGGCAGGAATTTGACCTAACAGAGCAAGTTGTAGTAGAACATGAGGATTTTCCCTCACCAACGCCAAGGGAAGGTCAATATGAACCAATGGAAGAGAATTCCTCAAGGAAACCTAGGTATCATAGAATCAACTATTTATTACGGAAGATTCATGAACTATAGGTCTTATATAGAGAGATCAAAAGAACTAATGCAACTTTAACCAAAAGAAATACTCAATTGCATAATTCTCTCCTAGAAATGAGAGGGATGTATGTTCTACTGAAAAGGAGAAATCTGAGATTAATGAAGGATAACTCATAGATCTACAGGATGGTTAGAATGTTTAGGTTGTATAAGAAGGATCCAAATCGTAAAACACATCTTGCACCGAAAACCCTAGCAGAGGCAGCTAGTACCCTCCAAGACCCAGAGGTAGCCCATGATGTTGATGAGATTCCAAATATTATGCATGTTGAAGAAGTACCAGAGGGTTAGAAGTAAAGTTGTAAAATTTTGATTAAAGACTAATTAAATTTTGCATAAAATAGGGCTTTCGGTGGCTTAGGCGAATGCAACAGATGTTCATTAGCCACCGAAAGCAGAGCTTTCGGCAGCTTACAGACCCAGGATTATGTTGCCTTAACCACCGAAAGCACAAAAATGTGTAGAAAGACATATTTTCCACACATAACCTATTTTGATGGGTGCAAACACCTCAAGGGTGAATTATGAAGCTGAAAATTGATTAAAGACATCGGTGAAAGGGGTCTATTCCAGTTTTGAGGGTGCTATCAAGGTGAAATGGGTCACAAACCCTACCTGCTTTTGACAAACCGTGACTCATCTGTCAGATAATAGGTCATAACTCTACTTGTGTGATCACTACAGTTATCAAAGAGTTCAAGGAGTGAACAAGTGTTAGAATTAGAAAGGTTAGCACTTAAATTAGGGTTTTTTGACCTAATTTTGCAAAAAACAGTTATTTTATTTATTTTTAGTAAATTAGATCCAATTTTTCAGGATCTAAAACAAATTTTGTAAAGGCTATAAAGCCTAAGACTTATGCTGAAGTAAAGGTTCAACTTTGGATACTTTTAGAACCTTATTGTTATCAAGCTTCTCATGTTATTCATCATTTAATATAAGCTCTTTTTCCATTGTATGTTTAGCTTCCATGTCTTTTTTGTTTTGTACTTGTGCTTGAATGTCTGATTCAGGTTTCTTCTTCTTATCTAATGCCAAATAGATATCATCCTATCTATGTGTTTACGAGTTGAATTACAAGTATTTTTTCTTGTTATGATTAGCCATTCATATGTGATTGCTTTATATATGAATCTGCTATCATATTAAGTTCTCCATTTATTCACCTTATTATCAACCCTACGAACATTAGTGGTTAGAAGCCTTATCTTTTGATTGATTTTTATGCATGTCTTGAGTGTGTGAGGTCGTTTAGGTCATATGACTTGATCCATTTACAAAAAACAATTAAAAACATTTAAGTTACTAGGCATCCTCGAGCTGCAACCTAGAGGAGTTTCTTGGAGTTCTAACAAATTGGTGACGTTGCCGGGGAGAGGAGATTGAAGCTCAGCTTCTCTGGGGGATGACATAGATCCTACTTTTATGATAGAGAAAGTCTAGACACTATTCTGGTTTTAATCGTCTATTTGGCGACTCCATTGGAATAAGGTGGCTTCATGAAGACCAATTACTAGAGCAAACCCTCAAGGGACACCAGTAACACCTGTTTCATATCTAGAAGAGATTCTAAGAAGAGCTAGGGATTCACTAAGACAGACCTCCAAAGATGCAAGGGGAGCTACATCAGGTATTTCTAGAGGTATTTTTTTTGTTATATCAAATAGACCTCCATTTAAATCTTCTTCTGCTGAAGCATCTAGTTCTGAAAAGTTTATACGTAAATCAGAAAATTTTAGGGTTGAGGAATCTTCAAGCACTATTGCTTGTGAAGATATCATCCTTGGAGACTCCATGAAGGACAAATTTAGTGGTGACTCCACAATATTCAAATGTCAAAATCATTTGTTGATCTTTTGGCTCAGAGGTTTGCACTTCTTCACTTCTCTTCAGTTCTTGGTTTCCCACATCCAGAACCTGATATGTCCAAATGGGGAGATTTTGTACTTGTCTTCAAAGAGGAGAAAGAATACAATCCTACAGAACACCTCCTCAAGTTTCATGAATGCATGGATCTATTATATCAGTAGCATGAATATGTTCGTATGAATATGTTCATGTATTCATTATATGGTGATGCACGTCAGTGGTATTTTTCTTTGCCTCCTTCTAGCATTTCATCATTGAAGGATTTTCAACGAGCATTCACTGAGCATTGGAAAAGGTATTTTTTAGATGAGCTTGCATTTGGTAATTGTTGTGATGAATATGAATTACATCATAAGGCTGAATATGTAAATAGAGACGGATCTCTCCCTCACAATATGCAGCATCCCTTCAAGAATATTCAAGATGGTGCACTTTTTAATCAACATGAACTAGAAATGTATTATAAAGGAGTTGAATGTTTTCCTACTATCATTAAATCTAATTCTTGTGAATATGAAGAACTGATTTCTTTAACTACATGTGGAAATGATCAGCTTTCTTCTGGTCAAATGACCATTGAAATCAGTAAGGCTAGCTCATAGTTTCCAGATTTGTAGATCAAGGGAAGTTGCAGTAACCATGAGGAACAAGATTTTCAGGGACTGTTTAATATCCAACTAGAACATCAGAAAGATCTTCCTTCTCCTTATGAATATGTTGCTTCAAATTATGACAAGGAACTAGATGCTCGTTACGAATCTGCTGCTCAAAAGTCCAATAAAGATGTTTTTAGTTTTGATATATCTTGCAAAGATATTATTGTGGAAGAGAAAATTGTTATCTTTGATAAGACAACATTACATCATGACAAATTTATATTACGTGAAGGGGAGCAGAAAGATTCAGATCAGCTGTTGAGCTTACCTTTTTATCAGTCAAAGGTTGAGCAACCCACATTCAACATTGATATCAGTGGAGGAAAAGATCAGCAGCATAAAAAGGTATTTCCTGTTGGATTTTATGACCCTGTTGCTGACTATCTGGAACTTATTACAATCATAGATATCAAAATATTTTTTTCAAATGATAGCTGGTTCTATCACCCTTTGAAATTACATTGTTGGATGCTAGGGTTTAATTTATTTTTCAGGTCAAGATCAAGGATAAGTTCAATAGATCAGCTTCTGACATGGCTTCATTGGAAGCATGATGTCACTTGATAAGAAGACTACTGATTAGAATTAGGAGTAGGAATAGGTAGGAAAATAACCTCTTAATATGAGAATCTAGGTCATTTTCAGTTGTTTTGTGAATTAGCAAAGTGGGCTATAGGTAGGTTGCAGCGGATCAGTTACGAAGGACAAATGACTCTATGCCCAATGGAACACTTGAAGATAGCTTTAATATTTGTTTTGCAGGAAAGGCATTTGGTATGGGGTTCTTGGGACCTCACAGGAAGGTTCCCATTCTTGAGTAGGAGCTAGATGTTATTTCCCAAATAAATTAGTCTTCAATAGGTCAAAGTCAGATAATTTATTTTCGCATAGTGATGAAGATTTCAGAGCATATTATGAAATATGTCTCTGTGATTAACAAAATTGGAATGCCTTGTGTTCTGTTTTTTCCAAAAATTTAAAATTTTAGCTTTTGGTTGCTTAGGTGAACTATTCAACAGTTCATTAGCCATCGAAAATCCCAGCTTTCGACAGCTACCAATTTGAACTCAATACTACTGTAACCAGGAAAATTTCACCTTCTGCGGATAGAAGCTATTCCTCGAGTTTGAACGGTTCAAATCCAGAACAAATGAGTGAATGAAAAAGGATGAAGACCTTCCCTATATGTCGTATATACTTGGAATGCTACTTCAATTGTTAACTTGTGTACCTAGAAACAGATCAAACATGCAAACACATGAAAGCTACCAAAAAATCATCTACTTGTCCATGTCAGTGACTAAGGAATCTAACAACATGTACATGTGAAATCAAAACAACAGTAATGTGGGACGAAAATCAGCTTTGCATTAAATATGTATGGAGAAGCTTACAACCATTGCCTTAGTGTCAACAAGCATCTCCATGAGACAAACACTTCATCCCCATAAGCTCCAACTTTGCTCTCTATGCTCTCGAATGGCTTGGACTGAGTGGTCAATGCAACAACATAACAATACCTCTATATTTCTCCTCCTTAACTATGGACATGAGCTTGTGTTTATAAGGCTCAATGGATAGGGATAGTTGAGAGATTTGTGGATGAGGTGGCTCCAGGATCCTATGATGGGGGATCTCAAGCTCAATTGACCCACAATGATAGGGATAAGGGAGGACACAAGGCTTATGATCTAGAAGCCTCGAGAAACTTCTCTTTTTCCCATTTCACCCTGAATACTGCTTTTCTTCTCTTATGAAAGAGCGATTTAGATGAGAAATGCTTATGGACTAAAGGCCACAAGTGGTGGCCCCACTTATGGAAAACAATATACAGGCGGTGTGAGCAAGGTACTGCTCATGGGCCACAAGGAAAGCACGGTGCTGAGTTTTTTCATGTAGAATTGACAAACATAATAGGTTTCCATTCTAAGTGTTTCCATGTAATTTAAGGGTCTTATCACATGGTGGTGACAAGATTTGGGTATAACATAATTCCCCCCAAAGCATGAGACTTAGAGGGATACGATAAAAGAGAGATTTGAGAGAACAAGTTGTCACTTCGAGGTGAAAATGTCAGCTCAATCAAAGCATGTTGTCCAGTAGGCATCTGTAGTACGTCAATATTTTTTAATCATAGACACAAGTAACCAACTTATGGCTGTAAACCAATACAAGGTAGATCCATGACAGGAATAAAAAAGCATGGCTAGTAGAATACAATGTAGATCCATGTGATAGAGGACTCAAACTTGGACATAGCTACAAGACATACAATGTAGATCTATGTCATACAGACGCAAATTTGGGCATAGCCACAACCATACAAATGTGGATCCATGCTAGATATACAAAAATCCATCACAACCTGGGGAAAGCAATGGGTGCTATACAAATATCCAGGGTCTTCGTCTCGTCTTCCACAAAGTACAATTCTATCCATGTGATTACAATGATCCGAAGTCGAACATGGTGGAAACCACTTGATTACCGGCCAATGATGTGAACCATTAACAAGTGAGAGGGAGATCACCATTGATGTCAATGTTTCCCAAGGTATCCCTGTACAATCTACTGAGTGTGAATAGATGTCCTGATGTCGAACACCCAGTCGATTATATCGATCAAAGGTCAATGATGTGAACCAATGTCAAGAGCAAGAGAATATTTCATTAAGGCATACAGATCTCAAGGTACTAAGTTTTGTTTCTAAGACTATTTCCTAGATAATGATTTGATGTCAACAGGAATAGTCTCATTGAAGGAGGGCCATGATGAGTCCCTCATCGACGACATGAAACTTGGAACATAGTTATGGAATGATGTGAATGTAGTAACAATAATACTAACTCAAAAGTACTGACATAGAGACTGTTTCGACTGCAGAGGTAAACTTCTTCAACTTCCCTTTGAACATCGGGTGGCACGACACAAGACTTGGCACCATGACTAAACGGGACAAACTCACAATGCGACAGTGGAAAATGCATTCTTTTGACAGAATCAAAGGAGTGACATGACTCAAGAAAGTGGATTGTCACAGTGATCAGCAAAATACCCAATTGACTGAAATGATTTGCAGACAAGTGCCATGTTCAAAGGTAATGACAAACTACTTCCATTTGCAAAAATGATTCCCTTCCCATTTCCCCCATCATGATTGATGAGTGCCTATTTTCGGTTTTGTGAGTTCAAATAGGGTAAAAAAGACTTGGTATAGCTTGTCTGAAGACAAGTCCAAACTCATATGTTTTACGAACCTGAGAGAGGAGGGGTTCGTTCCAAAAAATGGGTCTCTCAATGTTTAATTTAACAAGTCCAATGAAAGGCAACTCGGTATCATTCATGTTTAGAGAGTATGAATGGGTACGAAAGAAGACTCCAAAGGGTCCTTTTTCGTATGATTTAGTGCCTAAGCACTAAAAAGGTGTAAAATAATACCTTAGGGAACTCTTCCAGTCATGATTGGCTGGAGTGTTCCTTTTTCGTAAATAGTCTATCTGAACTGAAAAAAAGATAACCTACCATCAGAGAGACAACTCTTCAAATATTTTAACGAGTGTGAAGAAGACAAGATCGCTTAACAATCTTTTCATATTTAGGGAGCCTAAAAAGAGTTTAAAGAAAACTCCATTAGGTCTCTTTTCACAATGGGAGATTTTGCGAGCCTGAAAAGAATTAGAAATGGGCTCGAACCTTGATACTAAGTTGCGAGAGCATGACCAAAGTGTCGCAACAAATTCTCAATGACTTTTTCCGTTTTATGGTAGTACGAAAAAGTCAAAAAACGAACTCCCAAAAATATACTACTACTTTTCTTCTATCCTGAAATGACTCAAAAACAAGTGTTAAATGCACCAATAACTGACATTAAAGCATTACGATTGATAGATTTTGAATAATAAATGATTTTAAAACAAAACTATAACATGTCAAACCCAAAAAATGTGTATAAAAGTTATGCAAATAGTAAAAAAAAAAAAATTTTACTATTTACGCATAGTGGAGAGCATTTGGAGCACTTTCCTCGTCATATTTTTAGTTGGTGATATCGGGAGTTTTCACCATCGAATTCGACTGCCATCAGTCATAGGTAATAACCTAGACCCTACTCTTTCATTCTATAGCTTCAATTTTGATTTTTAATGGTGTTTTGGGCTTGTATGGCAAGCCCTAAAATCATGGGAGTGGACATCGCTCTTATCCCTTGTGGGATACGCGGTACCTCACTAGAACTGCACCGAAAACATAGTGTATAGGCGGTGCCGACTGTGAAGATGTAAAAATAACCACACAAGCAAAACTAGATCATTTATTTTGATTTAAATGATTAAGAATGATTTTAATGAGTCTTGTGATTGTTTTTGGAAGGTTCTTGCTGATAAAAAATGGTGATATGGAAAGAAAGACATCATGATAATGATGACACCTTTGCCGAGAGAAATGCGGGCTGCATAGCTGCATTCAAAGACTGCAGAGTCCTAAAATTATTTCATACTCCTAGTATGGTATCACATGAGCGATTGCTAGAGCACATAATCCAGATGTGGAATATGGAGCAACAATACTTTGAGGTTAATGCCCACATTTTGACAGTGGAGGTAGAGGACATCTACTTGTTCACTGGACTTTTGAGACCGGGTGCTCCCATCTCACTGACAAGTTCCCATGGAGGGGATATGACTACACACGAGTTGATAGATCGTCACTATATGCCAGGGACAAGGACATTGGGGAAGAAAATCCCCATAAAAGTAGTGATGGATGGACCTCTACAGACTATATTTTTTACCATGCAGAGAGTGGCGGCAATACAAGGAGTGCACCAGGAATCTAGAGCACATATGATATATACCATAGAGGCCATGGCACCTACATTATTTAACTGGGTGGAAGCCCTACTTTCGATATTCAAGGATCAGCTAACCAAGTGTCAGCAGGGGGAACTGAAGCAGTTTGGTTTCAGTTCCATTCTTACTTGATTCTTCTTCCAGTGGGTCCCATAGATGAGATCCCAAGTGGTCTTTATAGAGCTGAGAGCGTAGGGCCCTCGTATGCAGAGGTGGGTCCGGATTATGTTCCATACTGGAGCGGGCATGGGGAAGGTGAGGTTCGGTGACCCGTTCTTTTGATGGCTAAGAGATCAGATCCTCATGGTGGAGGATTATGCATATGTGGGTACAGATTTCAATGAAGACCCTGGCCTACCGCTCTCACCTGATGGACAGTGGGGTGACATCGGTAAGAACCAAGAAACACTAAAATGGAAATATTTTTATGTTTTTGACATTTTATATTTTTTATGTTAAGTAATGAGACTTGAACATTTTCATGCAGACGTCAAAGAAGCATGACCTAGGGGAGCTTTTCCATTGGATAGATGAGCTAGAGCCCGCTTTGTATTGTAGGGTGATGATGTGACCGGGGAGTTAGAGAAAAACCTGGAGAGGTTGACCCTAGACATCCCTGATGCTTCCATTGATGAGCTCCCTCTGAGCTATCAGAGACCTACAGTGGGAGTACCGGGTCAGTTTAGTAGACTGCTACGTAGAGTAGCTCGGGCAGTGATGTGCCACCACGAGCATCACTAGATGATGTATGCATGATGTATCCACTGAAAGCTGGTAGCTTTGGGATTTTTTATGGTGATTTTTACCTGAAATCCTACGTGCTTCAGATGAGGTCTCGTGACCTATTTTTTGTAAAACATGTTTATATATATATATATATATATATATATAGACTTTTACCTGGTGTTTATATGTCTCAAATGGTGAATGTATTTTATATGATTTTTATGTGTCTCTAATTGTTTATTTACAATGAACCATGTTTGATTTTAATGTCATGAGTAGGCAATATGCCTATCTAGGATGTAATTAGCTAATGAGTTAGCAACTACATTATGTTCCCTAGGGATATGCCTATAGGTGATGGTTTCAAATGACCTTTCTAACAAGCGTACCCTCCAGAAGAGGTGGAGAAGCACGGGGTTCCTAATGGTATAAACATGGTTTATATGAAAAACCATGAGTTGTGAGTCCATCAAGACTACCAAATTGTGAACATCCTAGGAGGAAGCTTCAGTTAGAAGACCTATGACTGCTTGATACTCGATGATATTGTTGGTAGCGGGACCAATACAAACCTCTCTTGAACTGACCAATTCTTAAGCTGGGGAATAGAGAACCCAAGCAGCTGAGAAAATATTCAAGGTGTGGTGGCAAGCACCATCAGCAAAGCCTTAGAAAGCCATCTGCTCTACACAACCAAATCATGGTATAAACAGATACAGACACTAAACTCAAAACCATATTGAAAATACTCAAAGCACAGTGAAAGACAAGCAATATACATATATACAAGATACTATCCAAGAGAGATCTAGGCATAGTACCTCTTCAGGTACAACCCATTGCGAGGTTTCCCTAAAGGGATTCCATCATAGTCTATGAGCTCGTAGGCCTCTTTCTCTAAAAATTTAGAAATAACGAAAGGACCGTACAACATGGACTCGAACTTTCCGTTCCCTAGTTTGTCATATCTCTGATCGTAAGTCAAAACTAGGTCACCCTCATTAAAGGCACGAGGTTGGAAATATTTATGGTACTATGCTTTGACACATTTCTTATGTGCCTCATTACCCAAGGTAACATCTCTCCTAGTTTCATCAAGGTTATTCAGGTACAAAAATATCTCTTCCTCTACGAAAGTGTCTGGGAGAAGTTCGATGACAAGTTTCAAGGATGGAATCTTACATTGAATTGGTAAGATAGATTCGAGTCCATAGACAAGCTGGAAAGGTCTGAAACCAGTAGCTATTTTCATAGAAGTCCTGTAAGCCCAAAGAGCAGAGAAAAGGATGTGGTGGCAGTTGGATTTATGGTCTCCAACCATTCGACAAAGCATAGTTTTCAAAACTTTGTTAATGGCATCTACCTGACCATTAGCTTGCCGATAATAGGGAATAGAATTTTCATGGAGAAAACCTAGCTTGGCACTTAGTTCCTCCATCATTTGATTACAGAAATGTGATCTGTGATCAATGACAATGGACTGCGGGACTCCAAATCTAGCTATGACATGATTGAACAGGAAGAGAGCAGTAGTCTTACCATCTTCCGCATATGTAGGCATAGCCTCAGCCCACTTTGTAAAATAGTCAACGGCTACGATGATGTAACCATGCCCCCCAACTAAGGTAGGCTTACAATGCATATAATCAATCCCCCATTTGGAAAATGGGCCAATGGAAATAACGGGGTGTAATGAAGAAGGATGAGTGCACTTTTTGGGATAAAAATGTTGGCAAGGTGGGCATTTATTGACAGCCTCATGACAGTCTTTAAATACTGAAGGCCAGAAATAGACAACACGAAGGATTTTCTAGGCTGTAGCTGTAGCAGGGATTTCTCCTTGCTACAGGGGAAGGAATGGATCCCTTCTATCTATAGGATAGAAGGGTAGGTTCCTGGTGGTGAAATGCAAGAAAAAATGGAGAGAAATAAAGAACAGAAAAAAAGAAGAAATATGGAATGGCTGGAAACCCCTCAGCAAACACTGTTAGGGTTTAACTATAGCAACCTGCAAGCAAATATTAAGCTACAATAACCTGTAAAACAATGTTAACAACAAAACCTACAAAAAATGTATCAGAAAACCTGAAGACCTATAAGCAAACAAAGAAAACCTACAAGAACATGTTAGGCCATGAAACCTACAAGCAAATACATGTTAGAAAAAACTGAAATAAACACAACAAAATAGAAAATATACCTTCCTTTGGTGGAAATGGGCCACCATGCCCTAGCTTGGAGGAGCACCTCTCTTGAGAATGGGGGAGCTATGGCTCAATGGAGGAATGGAGGAGAGGGAGTGTAGGTGGCTTGAGAGACAAATGGTCTCAAGGCATCCACTTGGGTAGCATAACAATATGCAAGGGAGGAGTGTTTTGAGAGTGACCCCCCACCCTCCTTTTATAGCTTTTCCAAGGGGTTTTAGGGTTTTAAGCCCTTGGTCAGGGATTTAGCACCTTTTTTGGGCTTTTAGCCCCTTTCGCCCTAATTTTAGCCCCTTTTAGGGTTTTAGCCCCTTTTTGAGGGATTTATCTCCTAGGAGGCTATTTTGGGCTCCTTTTTGGGGTTTTTAGCCCTTTTTCTTCATCCTTAGGCTATTTTGAGGGTGTGGGGGTCTAATGGAGGGATATGAGGGTCGTGAGATGGTGTCCTTGGGTGGTGTAGGCCATTGAGAGCTTAGTGGGGGATTTTTGGGCTAATAGTAGCCATCCCAGATAAATGACCACCACATGCTCTCGAGTGGCAATCATACAACACATGTTCAGCTTCCTCATGGGTGAGGCATTGCCGGAGAATAGAATCAATCCCACATATATACACGGTATCATTCAGGATGAGGTAGTATTTCGTGTGGTGATGGATAAGACGACAATCATCACGGGATAGATTTGACTTAAATATTTGTGTTTGGAGATAAATAAGCAAATCTCCATACCATGGATCAGTAGTGCTTATCAGGAACAAGAATTCATCTGAAAATAAATCACTCGGCTCATATTCCATTGAAGCACAGGGAAGATCATACATGAGCTTGACAAAGACCAAGGATTTCTTTGATGTGGCTTTAGCAAATTCCAGATCAAATTCCTATAGTATGATTATCCAATGGGAGTACTTTCCCCCTAGCACCTAACGATTCAGGATTTAATACATAGGGTTCTACTCTGCCAAGAGAATGGTTGTGCAGAGAAAAATGTAGTGAAATTTTTTTTGAACAGCAATGACCATGGCCAATGCTAATTTCTCCACATGTGAATATCAGGTTTCAGAATCCATAAGATTCTTACTAGCATAGTAAACCACGTGCTCCTGACCATTAGGATTTTCCTGCACTAAAACCATGGCAATGGTAGTAGCAAAGGAAACAATATATAAGATAAAATCCTTTGAATAATCTGGGGGGTGTATCATGGGTGAATGAGTCAGAGCATGTTTGAGATTATCAAAGGCTTGTTGGGCCTAGTCATCCCAAAATAAGGGAGTGTCCTTCTGAAGGAGATGCATATAACCGTGCATTTTCTCTGCAAAATTGCACATGAAACGACGAAGAAAGTTTTACTTCCCTTGCAAACTTTGGAGTTCAAGAATATTGGTTGGGGCTGGTAGAGCTAAAATGGTGGCAATTTTCAAAGGGTCTATCTGGATGCCATCCTTAGAGACCACAAAACCAAACAGGCGTAGCATCTCAACGCAGAGAACAAATTTATGTAGATTGAACCGTATATTATAATGACGACATCTTAGGAAATAGTCTCTAAGATGACTAGGGTGGTCCTCCCATTGCTATGAATGGGCAGGGAGTTCGTCAAGGTATGGTTCAACAATATGTTTAATATTGTGAAACGCATAGGACATCACACGCTGGAAAGTGGCTCCAACATTTTTCAAGCCAAATGGTAAACTAATATATGCAAAGGTTCCCCATGGGAAAATGAATGTCGTCTTGTGCTGATTGGTGGGTATTATCTCAATCTGATTATAGCTAGAAAAACCATCCATGAATGAGAAGATGACACTTTTGGCACAGTTGTCGATAATCTGATCGATGTGCAAGGTAGGAAAGTTATCTTTGGGACAATCTTTATTCAAGTCTCTAAAATCGATACAGAATATAATGGTGCCCTGCTTTTTATTGACAGGGACAAAATTTGATACCCATTCTATCAGGGGTACAAGATAAATAAATCTAGCTTTTGGAAGTTTCTCTATTTCAGCTTTAATAGCTGTAGCCTTCCATGGATAGACTTGCCTTATTTTTTTCCTGACAGGTTTAGTAGTGGGTTAGGTTTTAATTTCATGGATCACAATGGATGGGTCTATCCCTGGAATTTCTTCATAAGATCAGGAAAAAATATCACATAATTCTTTGAAAAGTGTCGTGTATGCTTCAAATTCATCTTTCGAGCAGTTATTCCCAACATGAACATGATCAATGGTACCAGGCTTAGCTAATATGTCAATCGGATTTCTCTAAGAAATGTTGCAAAGGTTTCCTTCAGAATCTATGTCTTGCAACAATATAGGACTTTGAGGTGTGTTGAAAATATCAGTGGAAAACAGGGATGCAAAGTCATGGTCTACCGAGCTGGTATTAGGGAGCAATGAAGATCTATGATGGTAATCCTCCGAGAGAGGCTCATTCATTTTCATGATCTCGATAATGGACTCATCGAAAGGAAAATTATCAGAGAGATAATCCAGAACATGAAGAGATGGTTCTAACCAATAAGGCAGGTGGTAAGGATCTGAATCCACCAGATGAAGCTCATCGGTGTGATGATCGAAAAGGGTCTGAATGATGTTGTACATTTATTCATGTGCACTAAATGAGGTGGACTCAATAATTTGTTTTTCTTTGGGATCATAATCAAATGATGCAATCATATTTACTATCGATGTTTCTGTATTAGGAGGAGTGGACAGAAAAATCCCCATAAGGGATGAATCCTTGAACATGCCTACCCCAATCGACTGGTAAGGAG
This sequence comes from Pseudotsuga menziesii, assembly GCA_001517045.1. Classification (NCBI taxonomy): domain Eukaryota; kingdom Viridiplantae; phylum Streptophyta; class Pinopsida; order Pinales; family Pinaceae; genus Pseudotsuga; species Pseudotsuga menziesii. The sequence continues at coordinate 128,669 of LPNX011189226.1, read as the reverse complement.
GAGGGGAATGGCCTAACATAGGGATATTATTAGTTGTAGAGGTAGTAACATCCAGCATACATAAATCAAGTTGATATATGGTAACAATTCTCCCTAGATGTGGAAATTGGACTGTTTGAAATACTATTGAAGCAACAACAATCATGGAATAAAACCAAATTCTTCCTAGAAGGAGGTTGTAATCTAATGGGGCATCCACTACTTCTACATGAATAGAAACAGTTTTTCCCCCGAGCTTAACTCTAAGGGCTAATATGAGACCATGGGGCTAGAAACCTCATCCATTAAAGGCTTTCAGAGTCATAGGGGATGTTACAAGCTTGGGAGAGCCGATAGCTTTCCAACAAGACAGGGACAAAACCGAAGTTGAAGCTCCTTCGTCTAATACAGTCCTAAAGAATTTCTTTTCGACTATTTTTGTGATGATTTTGAAAGAAATTTTGTGAGGTAGTCTAGACTTATAGTTCTTGACATTGAAATGAATCAAATTAGTATTTTCTGGGTCTAAATCTCCTAACATAGTTAACAGGTTTTTGCATTGTGTAGGACAACTTTGGAGCACTTCCAAGGTAGACATTGCACATGGTTCCTGAGCAAGATATTTAACTACATTGTAAAATTGAGCAGCTTAGGCATTAGGGTTAAAAACAACCTTCCTAAGAGTACTCTTGGGTGGACGAAAAATCATATCGAGAGTAGGCTTCTCGATGGTTAGGGGGACAGTAGACAAGGAGTCAAGAGAACCAGTAGAGGGATCTTTCCTTGAAGAAGAATTGTCTTCTTTCTTATCTGTGGGTTTGTCATAAATCTAAATTCAAGTTTGCAAACTAATGGTATACGAGGACATCATGCGAATTTCCTTTGATGAACTAGAGTTTCCCTAATTATACATGTGGTCTATCAGTTGTTCTTGAGAGGGAAAAGGATTCATGAGAACTACAAGTGCAGGATTTGTTTTCAAAAATTGGGTGATTTCATCCCAATGGGGACACTCTTTTGTGAAATGGTCACCTCCACATAGCAGACAGGGATATTTTTCTTTTATTTTCCCTTGATCATTATCATTGGTGGTTGGTTTTGGATTCTATTGTTAGTTTCCAGTTCTTCTATTCTTACTTTTACCTTTCTTTTTAGTATTGCCGGAGGTTTGAATACTCTGGATACAATTGACCTCAGCGGAAACCTTGGGAGTCGAAGGAGTAGGGGTGGCAGTCTAGGGTTGCTTGGTAGGTTTTGCTACTGACGGTGACTAGATTGAACCAAAAATCCCATCAACAAAGACTTCTGCTGGTGGCTTTGCAAGATCGGTGCTTGGGTAAGGAGCTTGAGGAATCAAGTCATACAAAGTTTCAGACTAAAAATAGACCAAGTCTAGATATTGGGCTTGAATAATGGCTTACTCTTTAGTAACGACACCGCCCATAGCCACATCTTGGGAAATGGGAGGAAATAAAAATTTAGTAAACCAATCGGCTAATAACTGATCCAGAATATGACCCTTAATAAGTCTTCTCCTCCTTCTCCACTCATGGATATGATCGAATATGTGGGTGGATGTGTTCTGTTGCAGAGAAGTTAAGAGATCAGTACCCATTTCATAATGGATAAGAAGTTGAATGTGTGTAAGAAATACAGTTGCCAATGAGCCAAAATACACAAAGGAATGTTGCAGAAGTTCAATGTACCATTTCGCGGCTGTACTGGTCAAGATTCACTGAAATAGTTTTAAATGAACTTGTTAGCTGGAATATTTCACCTCCTGCAGATAGCAAGGTGTTCCACTGGTCTGAATGGTTCAGATCTAGAACAAATAGTGGATAGAGGTTGAAGACTCTCCCTAGACATTGTAGACATCTAGAATACAAGGATTTGATAGTCCACCTATGTACCTGCAATCAAGCTCAACACGAAATAGATTAAAGAAACTAGAATATGATCTACTAATCTATTCTAGTGACTAAGGAATCTAGCAGCATACATGCGAAATCACAACAAAAACATATGTGGGACAAAAATCAACTTGCATTAAAGAATACGAAGAATTTTACAACCAAGCCTTAGTGTTGACATGCATCTCCATGAAACCAGACATTCTCATCCCCAAAATATCTGACTATAGTTCTCTATGCTCTTTCCAAATGATCTTGGGCCAATGATCAATCCAACAGCATAACAATACCTCAACTGTTCTCTCTTCAACCATGGCTATGAGCTCTTATTTATAAGGCTTTAATGGATAGATTAGGTTGAGAAATTAGTGGGTGAGGTTGCTTCTAAGATACTAGGATGAGGGATCTTGAGCTTAGCCAACCCACAATAGTAGGGATAAGGTAGGACACGAGGCTTATCATCTAGAAGCCTTGAGAAACTTCTCTTTTTCCCCTTTTACCCAGGGTACCGCATTTCTCTATCTATGACAGAGCGGTTCTTGTAATAACCACTTATGGACCAAGGACAATAAGCGATGGCACCGCTTATGGGAAATAGATGATGGGCAGGGTGAACAGGGGTACCGCTACTGGATAAAGGGGCATGAGTGGTGCTAGGAATTTGTATGAAAGATTGATGAAAAAACATTTAGTTTCCACTCCAGAAGCTGGGATTTAGGGCAAGTAGGTATGTCAAATGTCTTATCACATGATGGTGATATGATTTTGGTATAACAGGATGCCCCCCAAAGAATGAGTCTTAGAGGGATACGATAAACGAGAGATTTGAGAACAAGTCATTGCCACATGATGAAAACGTTGGATTGATGGGAAAATGTTGTCAAGTAAGCATCTGTAGTACATCAGTATGTTGACTCATAGACACAAGTAACCAAACTCATGGCTGCAGATCAATACAAGGTAGATCCATGAGATAGAGGACTCAAACTTGGACATAGCTACTAGACATACAAAATAGATCTATGTCACACTAATGAAAATTTGAGCATAGCCATGACCATACAAATGTGGATCCATGCTAGAAGTACAAAACTCTATTGCAGCCTGGGGAAAAAGCAATGAGCACTTTAAACAAATACCTAGGGTCTTTGTCTTGTCTTCCACAAAGTATGATTCTATCCATGTGATTACAATGATCTGAAGTTGAACATGGTAGAAACCACTTGATTATTGACCAATGATGTGTAGAAATTCAGGCCTGTAGTAGATTAATTTCACCCACAACAATTAACAATTGATCATGCAAAATTATCAACAATGGAGACTGAATATGGAGCTGTAACACAAAATTATATTAACTGAGTGTACAATAGCCAACCCTGTAATAAAATAGGCTGCTGAATATATAGAATACATGAGAAAATCGAATGCATATGGAAGCATCCAAATCTAGCATAAGGCAGGCTTACCCAAAATAGGCAAATCCCCCATAGGTGTAAAAAGTTGATCCCAAATCTATCAAGGACCCCACGAATTAGCAAGGGCGCATGGGAAAGATAAAGAGTGGTCAAATGGAAGCTCATACATGCTTTTGCATGGAGGAAAGAGTGGAGGAGGAAGAGGCAACAAAGCTGATTCACCTCACCTAGTCTTGCTTTCCTATGTGCCTTAAAACACTGAAAAAGCATGGAATAAAGCAGAAAAAGCAGATGGGCGCCTAGGAGGCCAGGAATAAAACAGATTTGATTCCCAAGGCTTTCCCAAGCGCTCCATGAGTCAATAATGGGAAGTTTGACCTCTATGGATAGGCAATTAGCAACTTGCACATGGTGGGACTCATGGACTAGGCAAATAAGACAAAATAAATGAAATAATGTCTAAGTGGGTAAATACTATGGGTTGATTATTCTAACACCCCCCCTTAAACCTGAATTTATGAGTAATAAATCAAAAATATAGGGCCTAGCAATAAGGCTTAGTCACCCTTTACATACTGCAATGTCCATACAACCAAGGAAAGAGGCAAAACCAACTTGGGAAAATACTCCCTTAAACATGGACTGTAAAACAAAATTGTAGAATCTTGTCTCCACTCATGCTTTGACAGCATGATCAGAAATCCCCAGCAGTGATTTGGGATTGCTGAAGGTATTCTCACAAAATTCTTTGGTGAAGATATCAGCTACTTGTTCTGAAGATGAACAGAAGAGTAGGTGAATGGTGCCATGATGCACAAGCTCTCTGATGTAGTGCATGTGAATCTCAATGTGTCTGGTTCTCTGCTTCTGAATTGGATCCTTGCAGATTCGAATGGTACTCTGGTTATCACAGTAGATGGTAGTTGAGTACTCAGGTTCTAAACCACACTCTCCAAGTAAACCTTGCAACCATAAACACTGAGTTGCTGCATTGACAACTCCTCTGTACTCAGCTTCTGTAGATGAGAGTGCAATGGCACTCTGTTTATTGCTTGACCAGCTGATTGGCCCTTCTGCAAGCATGAACACATAACCTGAAGTGGACTTCCTGTCAGTGCTATCACCTTCCCAATCACTGTCAGTAAAACCAATTAACTCAAGGTCAGGATTGGCCTTATATAAAATCCCATGAGTCCTTGTTCCCTGAAAAAAGCTAAGGATCCTCTTTGTTGCTTTCCAATGGATCTCATGGGGCTGATCCATGAATCTAGAAGCAACACTGACTGCATAACAAATATCAGGTTGAGTATGTGTCAAATACAATAAACATCCAATCAACTGTCTATACAAAGTGTTGTTTACCATCGGTGGAGAATCATCTTCCTCCAGCTTCACTCCTGAAAGGAAAGGAGTTTTGCTTGCTTTGCAATCTTGCATTTTGAATTTGATCAGAAAATCCAAGGCATATTTGGACTAGTGCACCTTGATTCCAGGTTTGGTTTGAGCAATCTCAAGCCCCAGAAATTGACTTAAGAGCCCCAAATATGTCATGGAGAAGGCTTGGTTCATAGCTCCTTTTAGGGAAGCAATCTCAGCCTGTGAGCTTCTTGTAATGAGGAGGTCATAAAAATATAACACAATGATCATTAATGAACCATTAATTACCTTCAGATAGACATTTGAATCATATTTGCACCGAACAAAATTCAGAGATAGCAAGAAGCTATCTATCTTGGCATACCAAGCCTTGGGGGCTTGCTTTAGCCCATACAATGACTTTCTCAACCTGTACACAAGAGAATGGTCAGTAGAAAAACCTTGGGGCTGCTACATATATATCTCCTCAGTGATATCACCATTCAGAAAGGAACATTTTACATCCATATGATGTACCTCCCATTGCCTTGATGCTGCAATGGCTAGAGCTAGCCTGATTGAATCCATCTTTGCCACTGGGGAAAAAGTCTCATTGTAATCAATGCCATGAACCTGTGAGTAGAATTTATATACCAATCTATCCTTGTACTTTAGTATTGAACCATCAGCAGCAAATTTGGTCTTATAGACCCACTTACACTGTACTAGTTTTCTCCCAGGAGGAAGATCCACTAGCTCCCATGTGTTGTTTTTCTGTAGCGAGTTGAACTCCTCATTCATGGAAGATTTCCATATTGTATCTCTTGCTGCTTCTTCATATGTTTGAGGATCAGACTCCACCATCAAATAGCATTTTTCAGCAAACTCAGGATCCTTCATGCACAGACCACTCTCAAATTGAGATCTAGTCCTCCTTGGGTCATTGGGATCCCCAGCTAACTGTCCTGCTGCATGTAGTGTCTTGGCTGCCCATTTAGGCCTTGTGGGGGTGTTTGGGTCTGCAATAAACTCATATCCATCAGATAAATCAGAATCAGCATGTTCAACAAACTTTTTACTTACTTCTTGAGGTTCAGGTGGTGAAGAGGCTTCACCAATCTCCACTTCTGCACGGGGTTCTTCTTCAAACTAAACACACCTTTCAATGAAGGCTTTGTTTGTGCTCAAGTTTATCAACTTGTACCCTTTTGAATCTTTAGAGTATCCCACAAAAATACACTCTTGGATTTGGGGCTGCAAAGCCTTCCTCTTCTCTGTCGGGATTCTAGCCCATGCCTTTGAGCCAAAAATCCTGAAATGGGTCACATCTGGCTTGTGCCCACTCCATGCTTCAAAAGGAGTCATGCCATCCAACTGTTTGTGAGGCACCCTATTCTGAATATAGGCTGCATAGTTGATAACTTCAGCCTAGTACTTTGGTGGCAAAGTTTT
>LPNX011189226.1:5314-114926 GCA_001517045.1 Pseudotsuga menziesii | reverse complement strand
CTTACCAGAGTCTAGATTGTATGAATATTCCCCACTACCTTTTATTGGATATTGGTAGTCATCTCCTAGTTTCACCTTGTGAGGTGATTCATGTTCTGACGGTCTTACAAAGGATTCCTTGAATCTCATCATATGTTTGGAAGCCCCGCTATCTATAAGCCAATCATCACTTCCATGAGTAATGTTACCTGTGAGAGCTAATATCAGAACATATTCATCCTCACTTGAAGAATCTTCACTTTCATATCTGGATCTCTTTCTGGATGGTTCATCATCCTCTGCAGCATGAGCATGATGTCTTCTTTGGCCTTGACCAAGTTCTTCTTGTGAAAGGCTTCTAACCTCGTATCCCTCTGAAACTGGAACCTCTATACTCATGTAGGTGTCCAATACATTTTCTTCATAGAGATAAAATACTTCTATGCTTGGAAGTTGTCAACTTTGCCAAGCTTATCATCAAGCTGATGTGATAGATCACTTTGAAATGAGAACCTCAAATGAAAATAGCAAAGGATTAGATCTTACCGATTTGAGGTGTTCGTCCTTGTCCCGGAGTTTGTTGATCTAGAGTTTGTCACAGAAACCCTAATTTTAAAAACTTGGATTATTTCAGATCTTATTGGATAGACAGATAGATCTCTTCAAATGGATCTGTCCAATGTACTCCTTTTCTGAAAACAGTGGAGGGAAGCTCCCGGAACAAGAAGCCCTAGATTTCCAATTTCTTCTGCAGAAATTCCTGTTACAGTTTCTGTGATATCTATGAAATTACTGCTCCTCTATGTCTGAAATTTTTCACTGAGGTAACCTCGCATGTCCCTAATCCAACACCATAGGTTTAATCAGAATTGGTTTCACCATTTTGGATTTATGATCCTTTTACCAAGGTGACCTGTTACAGGACTGTTCAGAACAACGAGGTTGTACGGCATGCCACGTGTCACTGGTTCATCTTATGAGTCTGATATTGGGACCACCAAAATTACAGTCCGTGCCCTTTCTGTAACATCTTCATAAATTCCATTTGGACCTCTGTATCCCAAGATATTGCAATTCTCCCCAAGTGTCCTGTTTATGGATGATTTCTGGAAGAGGCTGGAACCCTAACTTTGAGAGATCTTATCTCCCAGAATATAGCGAATCTGAGGCTGAGTTTTGGACACAGTGTTAATCAATATTTTATATTCAGATTTTGAGACTTCTCCAATCTCGGAATATAGCGACTGTACCAAAACTTAGCAGTTTTAGTATTTAGGGTTTGTCCTAGCTCAGGGTCAAAATAGGGTTTGACTTTCCCAGAGTTTCACCCAACCAAATTTCTTGATCCAGGTCTCTAAACTTCGGTTTTGATGAAGAGAACAATCCTATGCTGGTATCACTCAAAAATTCCTCTTCTGTAGAAAGCCCTAATTTCCAAATCAAAACTGAAAATGCTTGAAATTGAATTCCGCATCGACAGAAAGATGCACCCTTCAATGGAGAGTAATCCTAGCATACTTTTGCTGAAAATATGTGGAGGAAGATCCACAAAATAGGAAGCCCTAGTTCCTATAGCTGCACAATTTCTTCTTCTCAGGTTAGCTCTGATACCATGTTAGTTTTTCAACATTTAAGCTAGCATTATGTTAGGATCTTTTCACTGAGAGAATAACAAGCACAACAATAACATAAGCACATCACAAGAGACAAGAGACACAAAGAGTTTTGATCGGGGAAACCATAAATGGAGAAAACCCCGCAACTTCCTCTAAGATCTATCACCACAAGATGTAAATCCCCAAAACAGAAAGATGCACTCCAACAGCAGTAGTCTTCTTGTGCCAGTATATTTCCTTCTCCACTAGTGCGCCACACTTGAGAGAGCAAGTGATGTATTTCACAAGTGATAAATAGAGAGACTCTCACTCTCTATTTATATTCATCCATTCACTTGAATTGCATTTTCACATGTAGGCTCGACCTAACAATTACTACTCAAGCCTACACCTTAATTAGTGTATAATAACTCAAGTTCCCTAAAACTGTGGGGACTTAACTAATGACTTGATATGACTTGGTTACATTATTAATCTTCCCAATCGGAACATCGGGGCATGACAACATGACTCAAATACATAATAGAAACATCCCAGAATAAACATTGGGTTACAATACATAAGATGCATAGAAGAATACATTCCGAAGTTACATATACATCAACAAAGAAAACTGCCTATTCAATCTAATTACTCTTGAAAGCCATAACATAAATCAAATATTAATCTAGGAATTCAATTGCAAAGGATTAAGTTCAGATGTTCTAAGGAATTGACTTGCAGGAATGAAAATCAACAATCATAAGAGGAAATATAAATTGCAAGGATTCGTAGGATAACAACTTGAAACTATAGGATAAACCAAGCTGCGTACAACTACCACTGAAATTGCATAAAGGAAGTTTCCTACCCAGTCGACTGTCACTCTGTACCACTTACCAATCTTAAGAAAATGCAATCACCATTATACTGTAAATCAACACTACTACAGCTGTGTACAAAGGAAATAAGCTGAACAAAACATCACACAATACGGAATTGAAAAAGTCCTAAATTAACTCAGTGATCTCTGTGGAAGGCGGGCCCAGCCTTCACACAGAGATGCTGGATGGACAACATGCAACTCTCTTAAATCAGAGGTAACTCCTTATATTAAAGAATGAAATATTACACAAGTTGCTTCCCTTGCTAATACAATGAATGAATTATCTCTTTCCCACCCCCTGGGTCGAAACAACTCCCCATATTTATACATGCAGATCATAACCTTCGATCCTATTAAAGGGAAGCCATGAAGATCTCTGATCTTTAGGCGCCCCAAATATACTAGCTGTTACAAAACGTGGTATGATAATGACATGGAAAATGCGAGAAGGCTGTTGACTTCCCCAGGAGTAGCGATCTCTTCAGATCACATTTATATTCGAGCAGCAATGTAGCGCATTCTATTACAGCTGCACTGTCACAGCTCGGTCTAGGATATTACATTAAAACCGCATGCCTTCATTGATGATCAGGGGCTGAGGGTCCTTTTAAGCAGTGAATATCCCTTTCTTCGATATTTTCAGCCCTCATCCACCTGCAGTCCACTTATCTCAAACTACCTTCATAAATCATAACATGTTAGCACATTTGAGAGATACACAGCTTTAATTATCACAATCATAAACATTACTAAGATAAAGCAATGATCATTCATACCTTGGTAGTTTGGGGATGAAAGTGAGGACAACAGGTCTGATTAGCATGCTAAATGATGTAAGACGGGGGAAGAAAAGGTGATTGAAGGTGGTTAAAAAGGGGCAATTCCTAGGCTCAACAATACCTTAGAGAACTCTTCCAGTCATTATTGGCTGGAGTGATCCTCTTTCATAAATAGTCCGATCTGAACCGAAAAAGAGATAACCTACCATTAGACGAATGACTCCTCAAATACTTTAACGAGCGTGAAGAAGACAAGATCACTCGATGATCTTTTCGTATTTAGGAAGCCTGAAAAAGGGTTTAAAGAGAACTCCATGAGGTTTCTTTACACAATTTCATATTTTACGAGCCTGGAAAGAATTAGAAATGGACTCGATGACCTTTTCCTGTTTAAGGAGCCTAAAAAAGAGGTAAAAAGAGGACTCCATGACGCTTCTTTACACAACGTTGTATTTTATGAGCCTAGAAAGAAACTTGAAATGGACTCGAAACTTTGATACTAGATTTTAACGAGCATGACAAAGTGTCGTAATAAATGATCAATGACCTTTTTTGTTTTTTGAAAGTACAAAAAGGCCATAAAAAAAATTTCCAAAGCTTCTTACTAAAGTTCTCTTATCCTGCAGACGTCTCAGAAACAAGTGTTGAATGCATTCAAAACCAACATTAAGGGATTACGACAAATGAATTTTGACTAAAATATGATTTTATATCAAAACTATAGTGAGTTGGACCAAAAAATGTCTATATATGTCAAGTAAATAGTAAAAAATCAAAACATTTCACTATTTACCTCTAGCAAAGAGCACTTGGAGCATTTTTCTAGCCAGATCTTCCACAGCTGATACCGGGAGTTTCCACCATCCGTTTTCAGCACCGTCAGCTGTGGGTAACATCTAATACCTTTATCTTTCATTTCATAGCTTCTATTTTGAGATTTGGAGGGGGGGGGGTGGGCCTATCTGGAAATCCCTAAAACTCAATATGTGGGAACCACGGCTACCTCTTACGGGATACAAGGTACCACCCAAGAACCACGCCAAAAACACAGTGGATAGGAGGTTGCATCGCCTGTCTCCAACGGGGCACAGGAGGTGCCGACCATGGAGAACTTAAACCAATGATATGGGCAACAAATATTCATTTTTTTTATTTGCAATGATTCAAGGATGATTCTAATGCATACCACTATTGTTTTTGGCAGGTCTAGGTGACTCAAAACATGGTGATATGGAAGGAAAGAACACATGATGACGAGGATGTTGCTGCTAAAAGAAATTCAGGTCACATTGCCGCACTACGGGACTGTAGAATCTTAAATTTCTTCCATATACCAAGCATTGTGTCCCACGAGATATTATTGGAACACATACTACAGATGTGGAATCTAGAACAACAATATTTTGAGGTGGAGGCACATATACTTACACTGGAGGTAAAGGATATCTACTTCCTAATTGGCCTATAGATATGGGGTGCCCCCATCTCACTGACAGGGTCCCGTGGTGGGGACATTACCACTAGAGAGCTTATAGATTGGTACTGTGCACCAGGTATAGGTACATCGAGGAAGAAAATCCCCATCAGGGCAGTGACAAACAGGGATCTACAGATTGTTCTGTTCACCATGCAGAGGGTGGTCAAGATCCAGGGTGTGCACCAGGATTATAGGGCACACATGCTATACATCATAGATGCCATAGCACCTACGGTGTTCAAATGGGCAGAAGCAATGCTTCCAATCTTCAAGGATCAGCTGACTAAATGTCGACAGTGAGAATTGAAGCAGTTTGAATTTGGTTCCATCTTAGCCTGCTTCTTCTTCGAGTGGGTCCCACAGATGAGGCCCCAAGTGACTTTATAGAGTCTGATAGCACAGGACCCCCGTATGCTAAGGTGGGTCTAGGTCATGGCTCCCATAGGAGCAGGTAGGGGTAGAGTGAAATTTGGTGATCCGTTCTTCAGATGTGTAATGCCCTAGTTTTGACCCCGTTGCATTAGATGTATATGATGATGTATATATTGTAATGGTCGTGGTGTGGAGCTCAAGGCCAAGGCCCCGCCATTGATCGGTTATGCTATGTTTTGGATTTAAACTTGTCACCGATGGTATATCGGGGCATGCGGCATACATTAAGTTTATCATCATGTAAATATGCATCTATAATTAATTAAATGAATCCGACCAGCTATGATCGCGGCAACTAAATTGAGAAGGGGAATTATTTTCACAAGGATAAGGGTGGGGAAATTGTCAAACCTTGGCCAATGGGGGTAAAAATCCATGTGTCGCCTTTTTTGTTTACCCAACCACCTCCATTAAGAATTGCTGCTGGTGGTTGAGGTAGTTATTGTTTTGGGAGTGCGGTGGTAGGACTATCAGCCCTTGCCTCCATGCACACTCCATCCACATTTGAATTCACTATGGAAAGAGAAAACTTCATGCACTCTCCACTACGCAGGCCTTAGGATTGTCTGTTCACCTCCATGCACAGGATTTACCTGGTTTTCACTCCTACGGACACATTCTCCTCTCCACGCTTGTGTTGAACACTCACACACGTCTAATTATGTCCTCTCTGTAGTCTATTCATCCACGCACAAGCTGGGAGCTGTTCATCTTCGTGCATGAACCATTGTCTGTTTGTTGTCCTCACGCACAGGTATTATTCTATTTTGGACTCACACAGTGAGTTAGGAGCTGTGCATTTTCATCCACGATTTGTTGTGTTGACTGTGCTCTCCCTCACATGGTGATTGTTGGGGTCTTATTTATATTTTGGGATGGGAGTCTGCTCATCTCATGCACATTTTGAAAGTCGGTATTTTTCTCTTTCTCATCGTGCTTATGTATGTTTTTACTGGTGACTTTGTTGCCCAAGGGTGGGCTATTTTTTTTCCCCTGTTGTGAGCTTGCCCACTGGTACGTTTAGGACTCTATTGTTGGAGTCATTTTGGACATGATAGGGCCAAGGACAACTCAAGAGTCATTTTTCCCTAGTTAAGCTGCAATTGTGGATTAATTGCCTACGTGCAATGGTTGGTCTTCAGACTGTGAGGGGAGCAGGGTTGGGGGCTTGGTTTGCTTGATAAACCTGGTGTGTTGGAAACCACATAGATAGAGCTACATGGTTGGCTTTCTTCTCATCAACTCCTGAATAGCACTAGAAGGGAATGCAGGGCCTAAGGAACTGTGTGGCAGAGAAGGGACTGATTCCTTGTGTTGGGTGTGTGTGGGTGTCCTAGAAGTCAGGCTAGTTCTGGTGTAGGTGTTCCTAGCTCTGTAATGGGCTCACCAGCTTAGCATTTAGCCTTTCCCACTCCTGTATGGCCTGATAAACCCAACTGTGTTGGCTTGGCTGTGTTTTGTGTATCCATGGCTATGTGTAAGCCTGCTTGTTCCCTTATTCCTTCGAGAATCATGCCCAGCTCGGGGGTGGCAGTGCTACTGAGAGATTAAGGAGCACACTAGCCTATGGTTGGGTGGAACGTTGCAGTGATGTAGCTGGTTGCGGAAGGAGTTTTCATAAGATAAGTAATCTTGCCTACTTTTACTTCTATAACCTCATTTTCTGTTAATGATTATGATGAACATGTCCAATGAATGCTTGTAGGAATGTATGTTGTTTCCACTGTGTATGATAGATACTTGCATCTGTGTATGATAAATCATCAAGTATGCATGTTCTACTTCAATGCATTCTATTTTCATCAGATTGTTGTAAGTCACATGTTCATGGGGATGATAGCCCGGATGGTTAACGCCATGGTCGCGTCCTCTTCACCGGTCCAAGGGATGGGGACGTGACAAGATGGTTACAAAATTATATTCTCATGGTTGAGGACTATGTCTATGCAGGCACAGACTTTACAAGAGATCCCGACCTACCACTCCCACCTGGAGGGCAGTGGGGTGACATCGGTAAGAAGCAAGAAACCCTAAAATGGATAATGTTTTTATGTTTTTTTTAAGGTTTATTTTTTTTATGATAAGTGATGAGACCTATTTGTTCTGATGCAGATGTTGGAGCAGAAAGGCTTAGAGGAGAATCTCCATTGGATAGGAAAGCTAGAGCTTGCTTCGTACCATAGGGTGGTGATATCACCGGGGAGCTGGAGGAGAACCTGGAGAGGTTTAATCTAGACATCCTAGATGCTGACATAAGTGACCTCCCAACTAGATATCAGAGATCTAAAGCGGGAGTACCCGACATATTTAGCAGGCTACTACATAGGGTGGCTCGAGTGGTGATGTGCTATCATGAGCACCATTAGTGTATGAGACATGTATATTGAAATCTGCTAGCTTCAGGATTTTGTATGATGATTTTTCCTGAAAGCCTACATGCTTCAGATGAGGTCTCGAGACCTATTTTTTATAAAAAAAATTCGTATATATATATATATACATACTTTTACATGGTGTTTATACATTTCAAATGGCCAAATTCATTTTCTATGAGTTGTATGTGTCTTTAAATGTTTATTTACAATGTACCATGTTTGATTTGACATCATGAATGGAAAATATCCCAATCTAGGATGTAATTAGCCAATGAGTCAGCAACTACATTATGTTCCCTAGGGATATTCCTATAGGTAATGGTTCCAAATGATATTTCTAACAAACATAGCCTCCAGAAGAGGCATAGGAGTACCAGGTTCCTAACGGTGTAGACATGGTTCAAATGACAAACCATGAGCTGTGATTTCATCAAGACTACTAGATCACAGACATCCTTGGAGGAAGCTTCAGACAGAAGATCGATGACTGCTTCATACTAAGCGATGTTATTAGTAGCGGGACCTATGCAAACCGCTCCTGAACTGACCAAATCTTCAACTGGGGAATAGAGGACCCAAGCAACCGAGGCGAGATTCAAGGTGTGGGAACAAGCACCATCAGCGAAGCCGTAGAAAGCCATTTGCATGACCAAAACATGGTATAAACAGATGTGGACACTAAAACTCAAAATCATCTTGAAAATACTAAAAGCGCACTAAAAGTCAATCAATATACATATATAGAAGATACTATCCAAGAAGACCTAGGAATAGTACCTTTTTAGGTACAACCCATTGTGAGGTTGCCCCAAAGGGATTCCATCATAATCAACAAGCTCGTAAGCTCCTTTCTCTAACACCTTAGAAATAATGAAAGGTCCATACCACATGGACTCAAACTTACCCTTCCCTAGTTTGTCATATCTCTAGTCATAAGTCAATACTTAGTCACCCTCGTTGAAGACATGAGGCTGGACGGATTTATTGTACTACAACTTGACGCGCTTCTTATGTGCCTCATTAGCCAAGGCAGCATCTCTACAAGTGTCATCAAGGTTATTCAAATACAAAAATCTCTCTTGCTCTATGGAAGTGTTCGGGAGAAGTTCAACGGAAAGTTGTAAAGATGGAATCTGACATTGGATCGACAAGGCAGTTTCAAGTCCATAGAAAAGCTAGAATGGCATGAAACCAATAGCTATTTTCATAGAAGTTTGATAAGCCCAAATAATTGAAAAAATAATGAGGTTCCAATTGGATTTATGATCTCCAACCATCCGACGAAGCATAGTTTTCAAAACTTTGTTAATGGCCTCTACCTGACCATTAGCTTGCGGATAATACGGCGTAGAGTTTTCATGGTGAAAACCTAGCTTGGCACTCAGTTCATCCATCATTTGATTAGAGAAATTGATATCCGTGATCAGTGATGATGGACTACAAAACTCCAAATATAGCTATGATATGATTGAACAAGAAGAGAGCTACAGTCTTACCATCTTCTGCATATGTAGGAATGGCCTTAGCCCATTTTGTGAAATAATCCACACCTATGATGATGTAACCATGCCCCCCCACTGAGGTAGGATTACAATGCATGAAGTCAATCCCCCATTTAGCGAATGGGCCAACGACAATGAAGGGGTGAAGCGGAGCAGGATGGGTGCACTTTTTAGGATAAAAATGTTGACAAGGTGGGAACTTCTTAACAGCCTCATGACAGTATTTGAAGAAAAACGGCCAAAAATAGCCAGCGTGAAGTATTTTCTGGGATGTATCCATCCCAGATAAATGACTGCCACATGCTCCAAAGTGGCAATCATTCAACACGTGTTCAGCCTCCTCATGGGTGAGGCATCGCTGGATAATGGAGTCAATCCCACATCTATACAAGGTATCATTCAAGATGAGATAGTACTTCACATGGTGATGGATACGATGACGATCATCATGAGATAAATGTGGCTGAAAACGCTGGGTCTAGATATAAATAAGCAAATATCCATACCAAGGATCGGTAGTGCTAATCAGGAACAGGAATTCATCCGAAAATGAATCACTAGGCTTATATTTCATTATAGCACAGGGAAGATCACACATAAGCTCTGCAAAAACCAAGAATTTCTTTGATGTGGCCTTGGCAAACTCCAGATCAAACTCCTGAAGGATAATGATCCAACGGGAGTACTTGCCCCCGAGTACCTGATGAGTCAGGATGTAGTACATTGGGTTCTGGTCTGCCAATACGGCGGTAGTGCAGAGCAGAACGTAGTGATGAAACTTTTGCATAGCAATGACCATGGCCAATGCTAACTTTTTCACATGTGAATAACGAGTTTCATAATCGATAAGATTCTTACTGGCGTAATGAATCACATGCTCCTGACCGTGGTGATAAAACCATGGCGACGGTAGTAGCGGAGGCAGCAATATACAAAAGAAATTCCTTTGAATAATCCGTGGGGTGTAACATGGGTGAATGAGTCAGAGCGTGCTTAATATTATCAAAGGTGCGTTGGGCCTAGTCATCCCAGAAGAATGGAGTTTTCTTCTTGAGGAGACGCATATAACCGTGCATTTTCTCTGCAAAATTGCACATGAAATGGAGGACAAATTTTGCCTTCCCCTGCAAACTTTGGAGTTCAAGGAGGTTGGTTGGGGCTGGTAGATTAATGATAGTGGTAATCTTCAAAGGATCTATCCGGATGCCATCTTTGGATACCACAAAGCCAAGAATATGTCCCGTCTCAACGCAAAAAACACATTTATGCGGATTGAGCTGTATATTATAATGACGACATCTCAGGAATATGTCTCTAAGATGACCAGGGTGGTCCTCCCATCACTGTGAATGAGCAGGGAGGTCGTCAAGGGATGGTTCAACAATATGTTTAACGTCGTGAAACGCATAGGACATCACACGCTAGAACGTGGCTCCAGCATTTTTCAAGCCGAAAGGTAACTTCTTATACACAAAGGTTCCCCATGGCAAAATGAATTTCGTTTTATGCTGATTAGAGGACAGTATCTCAATCTGATTGTAGCTAGAAAAGCCATCCATGAATGAAAAAATGACACTTCCAACATAGTTGTCAATAATCTGATCAATATGCAGGGTAGGAAAGTTTTCCTTGGGACAAGCTTCGTTTAAATCCCCAAAGTCGATGCAGACTCTTACGGTGCCCTACTTTTTATTGATAGGGACAACGTTGGATACCCATTCTGTCAAAGGTACAGGATAAATAAAACCATCTTTCAGAAGTTTCTCAATCTCAACTTTAATAGTTGCGACCTTTTGAGGATGGACTTGCCTAAGTTTCTGCCTGATAGGTTTAGCCATGGGATAAGTTTTAATATTGTGGACCACAATGGAAGGGTCAATCCCCGGCATCTCCTAATAGGACCAGTCAAAAATATCATGGAATTCCTTAAAAAAGTGCCTTATATGCTTCAAATTCATCTACGGAGTAGTTCTTCCCAACATGAACGTGCTCAATAACATCAGCCTTGGATGATATGTCAATTGGGTTCATCCGAGTAATGTTGCAAAGGTTTTTTTTAGAATATGTATCTTGCAACAATATAGGACTTTGCAGAACATTGACAATATCAGTAGGAAACAAGGATGCAAAATCATGGCTGCCCGAACTGGTGTTGGGGAGGAACATGGATCTATGATGGTGATCCTTCCAAATGGGCTCATCCATGTTCATGATCTCTATAATAGACTCATTGGAAGGAAAATTATCAGAGATGTAGTCTAGAACCAGAAGAGAAGGTTCTAACCAATACAGTAAATGGTAGGGATCCGAAGCCACTAGATGAAGGTCATCAGTGTGATCATTGAAAAAGGTTTGAATGGTGTCGTACATAGCTTCATGAGGACTCAATGAGGTGGGCTCAACAAAATTTTTTCCCTTAGGCTCAAAATCAAATGAGGCAATCATATGTACTATCATGGTATCCATGCTAGGAGGAGTAGATGGAAAAATCCCCATGAGGGATGAATCCTTGAGCATGCCTACCCCAATCGACTGGTAAGGAGGAGGGGACTGACCTAACATGGGGATGTTATTAGCCATGGAGGTAGTAACATCTGGTGTACATAAATCAAGCTGATCAATACTAACAATTCTCCCTAGATGCGGGAATTGGACTGTTCATAATACTGTTGAGGCAACAGCAGTCATGGCATAGAACCAATTCCTTCCTAGAAGGAGGTTGTAATCTAAAGGGGCATCTACCACTTCTACTTGGATGGAAATGGTTTTACCCCCCAGATCCACCACAAGGGCTGATATGAGACCATGGGGTTGGAAACCCCACCCATCAAAGGCTCTAAGGGTCATAGGTGATGTAACAAGCTCGGGAGAGCCAAGAGCTTTCCAAAAAGTCAGAGATAACACCGAGGTCGAAGCTCCTTCATCTAGTATTGTTCGAAAGACTTTATTTCCCACTACTTTCATAATGATATGAAAGGCAAGTTTATGTGGTAATCTAGGTTTATAGTTCTCAACATTGAAATGAATTAATTTAGTGTTATCCAAGTCTAAAGCTCCTAACACTGTCAACAAGTTCTTACGCTGTGTGGGGCAACTTTGGAGTACTTCTAGGGTAGACATCGCACAAGGTACCTGAGCGAGATATTCAACCACATTATAGAATTGAGCAGCTTGGGCATTGGGTCTAAACACAGCCTTCCAAAGAGTACTCTTAGGTGGGCAAAAAATCATGTCGAGAGTAGGCTTCTTGATAGATAAAGGGATAGTAGACAAGGATTCCAGAGAACTAGTAGAGGGAACTTTCCCTGAAGAAGATTGATCTTCTTTCTTATCTATGGGTTTATCATAATTCTGACTTTGAGTTTGTAGATGGATGGTATTTGAGGACATCATATGAATTTCCTCTGATGAACTAGATTTACGCTGGTTAGACATGTGGTCTACCAGTTGTTGTTGAGAGGGAAAGGGATCCGTAAGTACTGCAGGTGTGGGATTGGACTTCAAAAACTGGGAGATTTCATCCCGGCAGGGATATTCCTTTGAAAAATGGTCACCATCACATAGCAGACAGGGATATTTAGCCTTCCTTTTCTCTTTGTCGTTGTCATTATTGGTTGGTCGTGGAGTCTCCTGCTAGTTTCTAGGCTTTTTATTTCTATTTTTACCTTTCTTTTTATATCCTGAGGTTTGAGTACTTTGAATTGAATTGACCTTGGTGGAAACCTTAGGAGTGAAAGGAGTAGCATTTTGGGTTTGCTTGGCAGGTTTCGCTGCGGACGGGGACTAGATTGAACGAACAATCCCATCAACAGGTACTTCTGCTAGTGGCTTGGCAGGGTCAGTGTAGGGGCGAGGAACTTGAGGAATTAGGTCATAAAGAGTTTCAGACTGGGAATAGACCAATTCTAGGTACTGAGCCTAAATAATAGTCTGCTCTTCAGTAATGACACCGCCCAGAGCCACATCTCGGGAAATAGGAGGCAACAAGGACTTAGTGAGCCAATCAGCTAACAATTGATCCATAATAGGGGCCTTAATAAGCCTTCTCCACCTTTTCCACTCATGAATATGATCGAAAATGTGGGTGGAGGTGTTCTATCATAGAGAAGTTAAAATATCAGTGCCCATTTCATAACGAATAGGGAGCTGAAAATGTGTAAGGAACACGGTTTCCAATGAGCCAAAATCCACAAACAAATGTAATGGAAGTTCAATGTACCACTTTGCGGCTGTATCGGTCATCGTTCACTGAAAGTCATAACCGAAGAGAATCATCCATGAGGGAGTTCAAAGAACACCATACATGAAAGGTCATAACATGGTTCTTCGGATCGTCTCCCTGCTTCCCATCGAATTTCGGAATATCTGATGGTAACTTTATCGGAATGGGAGGCCACGAGGGATTGTGTCGAATGGGATCATTAATCAACTTGGACAAATTAGGCAAGTCCAAAGTTGCTAGGAAAGGTAACTATCAATTGGGCTACACATACTGGTAGTATTGATATGGTATATAATTACCAGTAGGACCATAGGTAGACTGATAAACAAGTTGTTGTGAGGAAGAGCCATCGGAAGATCCACCCATGGGGGGTTGATTTCTATAATTAGGACCACTAGGACCACTAGGGCCTCCAGTAGGAGGACTGCCAGGGCCACTGGGACCACTAGGACTAGCGGGACCACTAGGACCACCAGGAGGTGGACTACTAGACCCTCTGGAGCCTCCAAAAGGTGGTAAACCTATAGAGCCACCAGAACCATAAGGTGGAGGGCCACCAGACCCTCCATATCCAAATGGAGGAAAGCCACCAGGTCCCCAAGGACCACTAGGACCACCAGGACCATAAGGAGGAAAGTTTCCAGATCCTTCGGGACCATTAGGGCCCCTAGGGGGAGGACCTCCGTAAGACGGTCCTCCCGCACTTCTCATAGTATGTATGGGTATCCCTCCCATAGCTAGCATGTAAGACCAGTTGGTTTTCCCCCATGACGTAAAAGTGTTACTAGGGTATGGAATTCCAGCATAAGGTGTTCCTGTAGGATTAGATGGGTGATTACCTATAGGTATTTGATAACCATAACCTCCAGAAGACTGAAAAATTATAGGTTGTGCCCCCAAGGGCTGACCTGAACTGGATGGGGGATTTACCACATTAGTATGGGTGGAAGGGACAAAAAATGTATATTATTCTATGCTAGAGGTCTACCCTTGACTAGGTACAATTCTTGCATTAGATAATGTAGGTCGTGCCGGGAGTTTCCCCCCAGCATTAGAAGGTACTGATGAAATAGGAATTGAAGGTTGATCCCTAGGTGCAGAAAACCTGGGAGGATTTGGAACATACATAACATGAGAGGTGAGAGGGGTGGTAATTTGACCTGGGTTGTGCATTGTTAATGGATGATTTATAATCGGTTCAATGGGTCTCATAGAATTGGCCAGTGAACGATATCCCACAGGAAGAGATGTGGAACATACTGGTGTACAGCCTAATAGGTCATCAATCTGCTTTTCTACCTCATGTGCATGGAAAATTGTAGCACGGTATTGCTTGCGTTCTTCATCATCATCATGAGAACTTACACGAGTGCCAAATGAGGCAATGTCCTGTTCTATAGGTGTCTCCCAAAAAGGAGCATTGGGACCAAAGTCTGGACAGGTTATATCATCAACATGACCTTCCAAGGAAGAATGGAACGATGAATTTCCTCGAGAAGGTTATTGGACCAAGGGAGGCGAGTGTGAAGAATATGGTACTCCACTTTCCACCACCACATTATCTCCCACCTAGGAGGTGGTAGCAACTCCTTGGTCGATAGATTCCATTGAATTTTCTCCTAAAACAGGACTGTCTTAACTCAACCAGTTTGTATAGTTCCTATCTAACCTAGGGTCTAAAAATCTAGAAAACACACCAAAAGACTTCCCTAGACAAACTATAGGTCAAAACAAGCAGACTTAAAATGACAGGAGGAGTTCAAAAGTCAGGTCTCTCACTAGGATTGTCAAGAAGGTGCCACTCGTAATATACCTCGAGGGTACGTGCGTAGTAATCTCCCCAAATGCTATTTTCAGTGTATGGCTCCAAAAAAGACGACCAAAGGGCTTTTCTCAGATAGATAAGGTGCCCTAGTGGGGTCTCTCGATATACTCAAGGTACGTGGGAGCTCGAATCAGTAGTAGTGTTGTCTAATGCATAACCATACACAAGGGGCCTTCTGATATACAATCGAGTATGTGAAGTACCTTTCTATATACCTCAAGGGTACGTGAAAGGCCGTTTGATATACTGACGGTACGTGGAAGAACTGTGTGATTCTCGGAATGTAATGCTGACAAATAACGACAACTCCTACGTTTTACGACCCCTGAACACATCTCTAACCTATCACTCAAGTTACTACGTAAATTTTAACCTACAACTACCGTTAATTTTAACTTGTACAGTTAGGTGAATGCATGGTGTTTTGACAGAAAAGTTAAACCATGCAATATTCTTGTGCAAATGTTCACTTTACAGTTTAGTATGCCTACTTACAAGAGGGAAGAGAGTGTTTTCTATTTGTTTCAAGACCAAAAATCATTCCAATCAACAGTCATGAACATCAAATCAAAGATAAGCAAAGATTTTCCAAACCGATTTCTTCTTTTTGAAAGCAAATGAGAAGGGTGAGAATCTCTTTTCCTAAAAGAACAACAGAAAGCACACCTATATGCCAATGCACTCTAACTTTTCAATTTTCTCAAAAACATAAGCAAATCCAACTTAAAACTACCATTTTTTTTATATTTTGATCGAGATAGTCCTAAATGCATGAGAGACGAAAGATCATAAAGGTTCTGAAAGCTTGTAAAGCCAATCATAGAACCCAAATCTAATGCTCAATGATGATTACCTAGTCTCAGTCAAAATTTTTATTTTTTGAAGGAAAGAAAAAGAAGTTTACTATGTCAATAAGAAACGAAACCTAAAAGCTAATCTAGTGTTCTTATTTTAGTTTATACAACGAAAAGAGATTTCAATAACACCTTAAACTTTTCAGAAAACAAGAAATCCTTCTTAAAAACAACCAACAAGCATAAAAGCAGATGAACAATCAAAATACTTAAACAAACTTTTGGAATTCCACTCAAATCAATCTTAAAACATCAAACCAGCCAGCCACACACATCAGATTCAGTAACACAAGCCTGATAATAGAACTGAAAGCAATCAAAATCCAAATTTTTTCAAAGAAAAATGAGGAAATTTTCTTTTGGAATGATGTCTACTTGGCACTACGCTTCTTAGGTGTTGACCGAGCATTTCCAAGACAACACTGCTTCTTGCAAACGGGTTACAGGCGGTGGCACCGCTCACTGTCGACTTTGTTCAAGCGGTGGCACCGCTCCTTGTACACAACATAGGCGCGGTTCCCTATAGATGACCAAAACAAAAAAATAATGATGGATCAAGTCAAGAAAAACTAGATCAAGGAAAATACTATTGAATTAAGTATGAAAACAGAGCATAAAAGACCAAAATGACTCAGATCTGAACAGATCTAGAAATTTCAAACCCAAATGAAGTAAGTCAGAAAGTAGATCTGACTGAAGAGAGTTGAAGAAAAAGGATCCTGGATTTGGACAAGAGTTACAGACTGAGGAAGATCAAAACAACTGATATAATAATCCCCAACAGAGTCGCCATATTTGTTAGCTAGAATATTTCACCTCCTGTGGACAACAAGGTATTCTACTGGTCTAAATGGTTCATATCCAGAACAAATAGAGGATAGAGGTTGAAGACTCTCCCTAGACGCTGTAGATATCTAGAATACAAGGCTTTGATAGTCCACCTATGTACTTGCAATCAAGCTCAACACGAAACAGATGAAAGTAACAAAAATATGATCTACTAATCTATGCTAGTGACTAAGGAATCTAGCAACATACATGCAAAATCACAACAACAACAACATATGTGGGACATAAATCAACTTACATTAAATAATATGAAGAAGTTTACAACCAAGCCTTAGTGTTGACTTGCATCTCCATGAAACCAGACATTCTCATCCCCAAAAGCTCCGACTCTGGCTCTCTATGCTCTCTCCAAATGATCTTGGGCCAATCATCAATCCAACAGCATAACAATACCTCAAGTGTTCTCTCTTCAACCATGGCTATGAGCTCTTATTTATAAGGCTTTAATGGATATAGTAGGTTAAAAAATTAGTGGGTAAGGTGGCCTCTAAGATCCTAGGATGAGGGATCTTGAGCTCAACCAACCCACAACAGTAGGGATAAGGTAGGACACAAGGCTTATCATCTAGAAGCCTTGAGAAAATTCTATTTTTCTCTTTTTACCTAGGGTACCGTGTTTCTCCTTCTATGACAGAGTGGTTCAGGTAATAACTTCTTATGGCCCAAGGACAATAAGTAGTGGCACCGCTTATGGGAAACAGATGATGGGCGGGCTGAATAGGGGTACCGCTCCTAGATAAAGTGGCATGCACGGTGCTCAGAATTTGTATGAAATATTGATGAAAAACCATTTAGTTTCCACTCCAGAAGTTGGGATTCAGGGCAAGTAGGTATTTCAAATGTCTTATCACATGATGGTGACAGGATTTTGGTATAATAGAACTGAATCATACATAAGGGAGTTTGAAGAACACCATGGATGGAATGTCATGACATGGTTTTTTGGATAGTCTCCCTGCTTTCCATCGAAATTTGGAATGTCTGATGGTAACTTTACTGGAATGGGAGGCCACGAGGGGTTATATTGAATGGGGTCATTAATCAACTTGGATAAATCAGGAAAGTCCAAATTTTCTAAGAAAGGTAACTGACGATTAGGTTGCACAAACTGGTAATATTGATATGGCATTTATGTACCAATAGGACTATAAGTAGACTGATAGACAGGTTGTTTTGATGAAGAACTACAGGGAAGCCTTCCCGTGAGGGGTTGCTTTCTTGGAGCAGGATCGGTAGGACCTCCAGGGCCTCTAGGAGGAGGACCACTAGGGCCTCGGGGACCACCAGGACCATTAGGACCTCTAGGAGGTAAACCTCTAGAGCCTCTAGAACCACTAGGAGGAGGGCCACTAGACCCTCCAAGGCCATTAGGAGGAAATCCACCAGGACCCCCAAGACCACCAAGATCATTCATACCATAAGGAGGAAAGCCACCAGGCCCTTTAGGACCATTTCCCCCCCCAAGGGGAGGATCTCTATAAGGTGGTCCTTCAGCACCTCTCGTAGTATGTATTGGTATCCCCCCCCATAGCTGGCATGTAGGACCAGTTAGGTTTCCCCCATGGCATGAAAGTATTACTAGGATATGGAATTATAGCATAAGGCATTCCTATAGGGTTGGGTGGATAACTAACATTTCCTATAGGTACTAGATTTGTTGTATAACCATAACCCCAAGAGGATTTATTGGTTACAGGTTGTTCTCCCAAGGTATGACCTCAACTAGATGGGGGGTTAACCACATTAGTGTGGGTGGGAGGGATATAAACTGTAGATTTCTCTATACCAGAGGTATGCTCTTGACTAGGTTCAATTCCAGTGCCAGATAATGTAGGTCATGCCAGGGGTTGCCCCACGACACTATAAGGTAATGAAGAAACATGAATTGAATGTTGAGCGCTAGGTGCAAAAGACCTAGGAGGATTGGGAACATACATAATATGGGAGGCAATGGGGTTGGAAGTTTGACCTGGCTTGTGTGGAGTCACTGTGGGATCTATAATCGGTTCAATGGGTCTCATAGAATCGACAAGTGAACAATATCCCACAAGGAAAGCCATGGAACATGATGGTGGTGTGCCTAATATGTCATCTATTTTCTTTTCAATCTCCTGTGCACAGAGAATGGCTACCTAGTATTGTCTACGTTCTTCTTCATTTGGAGAAACTTGTTCATAAAATTTTAAATGGGTGCCAAATGAGGAAATGGCTTGTCCTATAGAGGTCTCCCAAAATGGCGCATTGGGACCATAATCTGGACGGGTAGTATCATCAACATGACCTTTTGTGGGATAATGGAACGAAGTATTACCCCGAGAAGGTTGTTGGACCAAGGGAGGTCAGTGTGAAGGATATGGTCCTCCACTTTCTGCAACCACATTATCTCCCACTTGGGAGGTGGTAGCAGCTCCTTGGTCTATAGATTCCATTGGATTTTCTCCTGAAACAGGAATAAAATCGAGTTTCAAGCCCTGTACTCTTCTGGATTGTCTTAGCTCAGCCAGTTTGTATAGCTCCTATCTAATCTAGGGTCATAAAAAACTAGAAAACACACCAAAAAATTCCCTACTCAAGCTATAGGCCAAATAAGCAAACTTAAATGATAGGAGGAGTTTAGATAGTCAGGTCTCTCACTAGGATTGTCAAGAAGGTGCCACTCGTGATATGCCTCAAGGGTACATGCATAGTGTTGATTTAATTGTAACTTCAGAATGTATTCATCCATATATCTTATGTATTGTACCCCAATTTTTATTCTAGGATGTGTCTGTAATGTATTTGAGTCATGCCATACCCTGATGTTTATTCCAAGAAGTTTCTATAATGTAAACAAGTCATGTCAAGTCATTGTGGGTAACCCTACTATTTGTCAAGGGTTAAATTCCCTGTAGTTGTGGGGCCCTAGGGTAGTTATACTATCCTAGAGAAGTCGACCCTAGGTGAGTCATTGTAAGTCGAGGCAATAGTCCCCACCATTGTGTTAAGGGTAACCCTCCTTGTTGGTTGGAGGAGGCAAAGTCCTCACAAGTTGTGGGGCACTAGTGTTATTAGACACTCCTAGAGATGTCAACTCTAGTAAGTAATTATTAGGTGAGGATGACATGTTGGAGTGGGTTTCAAGTGAACGAAAGAATATAAATAGAGAGTGAACCTCTCTATTTATCACACACACACTCACTCATTGGGGCACATGAGTGAGAGAGGAGAAGTTCTCTCAAGTGAGAGAGAAAGAAGCTGTGGAGATCATCTTTATGTTTTTGGGTTTTACTACTGCCATTGGTGCTCATTATATCTTTGAGGAAGTTGCGGGGTTTTATCCTTTATGTTTTCCTTGAGGGAAATTATTTGTGTCTCTTGTATCTTGTGTTTTATTACTGTGCATGTTATTCTCTCAGTTAAAGATTCTAAGATCATAATGCTAGCTTGAATGATAAAAATCTAACATGGTATCGGAGCTAACCTAAGAAAAAGACATTGTGCAGCTGTAGAAGCTAGGGATTCTTACTTTTTGGGTCTCTCTCCACAATCCATCGGAAAAAGTATGCTAGGCTAACTCTCCATTGAAGGGCACATCTTTCTATCGAAGCGGAATTAAATTCCAAGCATTTTCAGGTTTTGGTACGGGAAATTAGGGATTTCTATAGAAGAGGAATTTTTTAGTGAGCCCGGCATAGGATTTCTCTCCTCATCAAAATATAAGTTTAGAGACCTAGATAAATATTGTTGGTTGGGTATAACTCTCGGAAAGTCAAACCCTAGTTTGACCCTGAGTCGAAAAAACCCTAAAATACTAAAACTGATAAGTTTTGGTACATTCTCTATATCTCAGGATTGGAAAATTCTCAGGAGCTGAAAATTTCAGCTGTCAAAGATAAAATCCTAGTTTATATCGTATTAAAAATTCAACCTCATATTCACTATATTCCGAGAGTTATGATCCGTCCAAGTTAGGGTTCCAGCCGCCCCCAGGATTCATCCCTAATCAGGACACCTGGGGAGAATTGCTATATCTTGGGATACCAAGGTCCAAATGAAATTTCTGAAGCTGTTCCAAAAATGGCATGGAATTTAGCTTCTGTGGTCCTATGTTTAGACCCATAAGATGAAACAGTGACACGTGGCAGTACATACAACTTCACTATTATGAAACGTCCTGTAATAGGTCACCTTGGACAAATGATCATAAGTCCCAATTGGTGAAACTAAAGATGATAAAGAGAAGATGGGAGAAACTAAAGATCAAGCTCTCATCATCGAAAGAAGATCCATCAAGTGATGAGGAATATGAAGGAATCAATTCTTGAAAAACCTCGTATCCACCTTGAGCATTTGGATAAGAAATGATGAAGTCATGAATGAAGAAGATGATGAAGCATAAGGATCAAGAAGGAGTCTACCCACGAAACAAATAAAGATAAGTATTCAATTGTCATTTCTTGTTTTTGTTATGCAATTTGTTTATATTCAATTGATGATATAATGTTTGCATTAATGACAATATACTACTAATATGCATGTGATGGGTAAGTAGATCGTGGTGCTATACAACTCTCCATTTCTACTTATCTAGAATGAAACCTCTTTGCTGACATATTGGATTAGTGCACAATCTCAATGTTGTCCTGGTAGAGATGGAAGGCATCTGGAAAGTTTTTGTGAGATATGGATGGATGTTGTATTGGCTAAAGTAGTTGCATGATCATATAATTATGCATAAGAATATTTAATTTTGAACATGCCTTATGAAATGTTTCTAACCATACATATGCATTTGACATGTAGGAAAGATCGCATAAAATCACCTACAAGAAAAGAAGGATGAGACTTGTTCCAAAAAACAAGGGACTACAGTTCAAGATCAAGAATAATATGACGAATGTAGTGACATCATTGATGCAAAACCTTCCAGCCATGAAGAAGAAACCATAGATAAAGGGAAGACCAGTTCAAGAAGAATGATGTCTAGGTTGCAATTCATAGTTCCATCATGCAGTAGATGGAAACATCATGGGATATAAGGAAAGATTCATAGCATGAGGCATAGACTATGAAGAGACATTTACAGCCACTAGAAATACACATGACATGAAGAATCATGTGTACAAATGAAAGAAGGCCTTGTACGAGCTCAGAAGACACCCATGGGATAACAAATACATGAGGAGCTTGAGGAAGATATGAACCTCTGCTACAAGGTTGATCGAGGATGAAAAGCTCATATATGGGTGCGAAAAATAAATTTTGAAAAAGTTCAAGATCTTGGTATCTAGTGATCCTAGATGGATACTACTTGTCACTCCAATAGAGAATGTTTCAGTACATAGAGTACGGAAGACAGAGGGAGAATGATGCCCTGCTTCAAAGGGAGTGACTACAGAATATCTTGAGGTTCGACATGGTATGACAGGATGGATAGATTACCTGTGACTCTAGGCTTTACTGAGAGTAAAGCATATTCCAACCTTTGCTTCAAGGTTGAAGGTGGAAGACGAGTGATGCTCCTATTATGTGTCGATGCACTATTTTCTAGGCATGGAGGCGTGGCAGAATGTGGATGGAATCTTCCTAGGACAAGGGAAGTATGCACTAGAGATCCTGAAGAGGTTCAGGACCATAGCTATGGCATCGAACCTGAAGCTATTGAGTGTTTCTTCATCAGAGTCGGTTGATGCCATGATGTATCGTCAGATGATTTATTCCTTGATGTACCTGATGAATATGAGACCAGCTATTTGCTTTGTTGTGAACACATTGAGACATGTTCAGATGGTTGCAAAGCATGCAGTGAGGTACCTAAAGGGTACAGTTGATTATGGGCTCAAGTACGAGGCGAATCAAAAGATTATGTGGATTTGTATTGGGTAGGTAGTGCCATTCATAGGAAGAGCACTTCGAGGTGCTACTTTAGTATGGGATAAAGTGTGATTTCTTGGTTTTGCAGGATGGAGTCTTGCATGGCGATGAGTATAGCTAAGGAAAAATATGTAGCCACTTGCTATTTGGGAGGTAGTATGTGTTATCTCCCAAAATAAATTTATTTTGATGGTAGGAAGAATCTTCTTGTGTAATGAAATATATGAGTATCACTAACAATTTGAAAGCCTCTATTTTTTATTTGGATGAAAATTTTACAAGTTATATCTTTCGGTGGCTTTTGCGAGGACTATTATAGCTCATTAGCCACCGAAAATCTATGTTTCGGTGGCTAAATAGTTGAACGTGAGGCAAAGGAAAACCATCGAAATCAGTCTAAGAAAGCAGAGTCAAAGTAACACTTTCGATGGCTTAGGCGAGACTACATAAAACTCATTATCCACCAAAAAGGGGCACTTTCCACAAATTAGAGAGAGAAACAAGAAAGGTTTTAACTGCTGAAAGTGAGTGACGAGCAGCATCGGGAAAATTAAATTCGATGGCTGAGGCAAGCATTGGAACATCTCATTAGCCGCTGAAAAAGGTTTCTTTCGGTATATTAGAGAAAGGTGCAACACATATGCTAACCATCAAAAGCAAGAATATAAGCATCGGGTGAAAAAAACTTTCGACGGTTTAGGGAAATCTAGGGCATTTTATCAACCACTGAAAGAACAAGTTTCTGGCAGTTAAAAAAGGTTTTCTAACGAGGTCGTTATCTACTGAAAGCAGAAGTTCACCATGGAAATGGGGTAAAGGTTTTGATGGATTAATCAAGAAAGACAATGTTTAGTTAACCACCAAAAGTCGGCTTTTCAGCGGCTAGCTGACAAACCCCTGGAGGATCTTAACCATCAAAAGGGAAAAATAAGGAAACGGTTAGGGAACTGCCACATATGACCCCATCAGCAAGAAAAATGATCATTTGTGAGCGTGACTAACCACCAAAAATATCTAGGCCTACATGACTACGTGGGGAAATGAGTGAAGAAGGTCATTATGTGACTGGCAAAGGACTGATCTGACTCCAAACCCTCAGTCTTCGTCCACCTGTCCAAAGGATCATCAAATAGCCACCGAATGCTCTAGCTAAAGTAGGTTATGGTTATGTGGGAAAATATATCTAGAGGATTGAGTTGTTGTCATCATTTTTGTGACCTCATCCCCCATAATGATATAAAACCCTCATAATCAGTACCTAAAAGCTCCATCTGATTTCATTTTTGAAATTATCATTTTCTCCACTTGAAAAAACTAGCTCTAGAATAAGCATCCTGCTAAAGCATACTACATACAGGACTGAAACTGTTTTGCAAGTACCTAGGAGATACACCCATCAATATGAAGAAGAGTGGGCCAACTCTCAGGCATGAACTAGGTGATATCAGTTATTTAGAGGCACATCCAGATGTCTGCAGACTTTTCCAGGAGGTGGGCTGCTACAAGTTCTGTGAAAAAATACAAGGCTTCCATTAGCAGGTGGCTGAATATTTTTCCCTATCATTTGATGGTTCAAAAGTAGTCATAGGAAAGGAGGAGTTTCTCATAGATGAAGCACTAATCATTGAGGTGATATAATTTCCTTCCATAGGACAGAAATTGTTCAAGACCACCATAACAAAAGAGGTGGAATTCAGGTCATACCTTAAGCCTGAGCATAGAGGAATGATATGGGAGAAGACTGTGCCATCATCATGGCTGGAAGAGAACTAGCAGCAGCTGTTGAAGGCCATTATCGTTTATTTAACCTATGAAGGGAGATATAATAGAGAAAGGATTTACCATTTCAAGCTCATGAATCACTTCACAGGTAAAAACCCTCTTAATTTGCCCTTTTATTTACATAGAATTCCAGGGAATATGTCACATCAAGTGAAATCCCAACCATCCAAGATTGCTGGTAGGTTGTCCCACCATGTTCTTATCCAGCTATTGGTCGAGGAGTTATTGAAGAAAAGGAATATGGCTTGGCCTTATTTTCTGTTCTGGAATGGCTTTGAGAGAGACCTTCAGCTACAGGAGAAAGGGAAGTCACCTACCAAGAAATCCAACACACCAAGGAGTGGGAGAAGAAGAAGGAGGGCCATCTCCCTAGCTACAGCAATAGAACAGCCTCCCTCCTCTTCTAAGACCAAGAAGGAAAAAAAAATTGGACTTTAGTGAGAAAGGGTAGGAGTTAGAAGCACACCATGAAAATGTCTTAAACCTACCCTATTCATATTTTGAGGAAGAACAAGAAGATAATGCAGCCCTAGCTCTGCAAATTGTACCAGTATCTAACGGATTGACATCCCCCACACCACAGGTGCAAGAGGAACCAATAGAAAGCGCTTCCTCTAGCAGGCCTAGAAGTCAAAAGATCAATCTACTACTGAGAAAATTTTATGAAATGGAGGTCTTGGAAAGAGAACTAAAGAGAAATAATGAGGCATTGACTAGGAGAGACAAGCTACTGCACAG
Organism: Pseudotsuga menziesii; assembly: GCA_001517045.1. Lineage (NCBI taxonomy): Eukaryota > Viridiplantae > Streptophyta > Pinopsida > Pinales > Pinaceae > Pseudotsuga > Pseudotsuga menziesii. Next base: position 89,778 of record LPNX011189226.1, on the reverse strand, counting down.
GTCCTACCTGGAACAGAGAGAAAGATACATTTTCTTGAAAAGGCTGAACACAAGATACCTGAAGGACAATACCAGACTATACAGGATGGTTAGGCTCCAAAGGCTACAGCTGAAGGAATCCAAAGAAAACCCTAGGAACCACTTCATCTTATTAGCCCTAGCTGAAGCAACAGTTAGTCTCCAGCCTCCTGAAGCTAGTCAAGTCACTATTGACACCCCTAGTACGAAGCTTGCAAAAGAGGAAAGCTGAACCAACCGACCTGAAAAGACATTTTTGATGAAAACCTAATAATTTTTTTAAAAATAGGGCTTTCAGTGGCTTAGGCGGACGATGGGACAGTCCATTAGCCATTGAAAGTTCTGCTTTCAGTAGCGAACAGTTCCGATAGACTGGCCCCTTAACCACCAAAAGTGGACAGAGGATTAAATGAAAGTTTTGGCGTACAATACCGGTTTTGGGAAACTACAGATGGTTCATGGACATAGTCTAAAGATAAAAGGAACTAAGGGAAGCATCATAAAGGGTCTGTGTGAGATCCACTATGACATAACAGCACAAAAATACACAAACCCTAGCTGTAAAAAATGAAATCAGTGGTTTAACTCGCAGAGAACCAACAGTAGTGATCACCAGCAATTGCTTCAGTTATTTAATATTCATTCAGTGAACTAAATATTCATTATAGTTATACAAGTTTTTAGGTAGGGTTTCAAACCCTAATTTGCAAAAAACAGTTACTTTGTTTATTTTTGTAAAAACAGATCTAGGGTTTTAGGATCTGTATATTTTGTAAAAGGATATAAATACTAAGACTATTTTTATAAAAAAGGTTTGACTTCATGGATTGATAAGCCTATACTATTGTTAGCTTCTCATTTTGCTCATTCTAGAATATAAGATCTTTTGTTATGATTTGTTCAGCCTTCATCTATGTCTTTACTATACTTATGTCTGAATGTGTATTTAGGTTATTTTCAAGTTGATTAATAACTAATAGTTGTCATCATATTGGCGTGTTAATGTGATTTTATTTATAAGTACCATCCTTATCATGATTTAGGCTAAACAAATACCATCTTTTTTGAATGTAAATCTTCCAGCTTGATGAGTTCTCCATCCATGCACCTTATTGCCAAACTACTGAACATTTGTAACTAAAATCCTTGTAATTGAGTGAGTTTCATGCATGTCTTGAGAGTGGAAGGTTATATAGGTCACCTAAATTGATCCATATTAAAAACCCCTAAAAACATTGTAAGTTAATATGCATCCTCGAGCTACAACCTAGAGGAGTTTCTTGGAGTGATAACAAATTGGCGCCGTTGCCGGGGAGAGGAGACTGAAGCTCAACTTCCCTGGGAGATGACATAGATCCTTGCTTTGATGATAGAAAAATATTGGACACTATTCTGGTTGTAATCATCTATCTGGTGACTCCATTGAAATAAGGTGGCTTCAAGAATACCAAGTACTAGATCAAACCCTAAGGGGCCACTAGCAACACTTGTTTTAGATCCAGAAGAAATTTTGAGAAGAGCTAGAGCTTTGCTAAGATAGACCAGTAGTGTTGCACAAGAAGCCACATCAGGTATTTCAAGAAAATTTTCTGCTATTATTTCTTCTACTGAAACACTTAAATCTCATGAATTCATAAATACATCAGAAAATCCTAGGGTTTGGGCATCTTCAAGCACTGTTGCTTGTGAATATCCAATCCCTAGTGAATCCACTAGGATAAGTATACCACCACCACCTTCTCAGCAAATACCTTCATTAGTGTTTCCTTCCTCAACCCTATCCATACCCATTTTCAAAATGGTTGCCCCTCAATTGACCAAAATGGAAAGGATCCTGGTAGCTAGGTATGCCCCTAAATTTTCCAAATCCCCTCTCTACCATGCCTACTAGAGATTACCTCAATTATATGCCTAAGTTCACAAGAGAAGGGGATTTCACAGCTAAAAAAAATCTAGAGCCATTTTACAGCTATGCTGAGAATATTAACATAGAGCAAGAAGATGTATGGACTAGGGTTTTTGTGCAAAGCCTAGATGGTCAGGCTAGGAAATGGTTTAAGGAGCTACATGTTGGATCAGTGGCAAGCATTGAGTCCTTATATGGAATCTTCCTAAACCATTGGGGAGAGAGGAGAGACCACCTCTACTATATCACAGAGTTCAGCAACCTGAAAAGAGAAAATGGGGAGTCTGTCTCCAACTTTACCAAGAGATTCAACAATATGTATAGCAAGATCCCCACTGAAATCAAGCCCACTGATACCTCATCTGAGATAACTTATGCAAATTCCTTTGAATTTGATTTCTGCATACTTCTTAGAGAAAGGAGGTTTTCCTCCTTATCACTCATGCAAGATGCTTCCCTAGAAGTAGAATCAAACATTCTGGCATCTCAGAAGGTCAAGGGAAAGATAGACAGGAAGAAGCAGCCAACATACCCTATTGGGTCTTCTTCATCAGAGAACAAGATTGAAAAAATGACAAAACTATTATACAACCTTACTGTAGAAATGTCTAAATTGAAGGACCAAGCACAGATTCCTATGAGGGGTAAAGGGCTAAGTGACTTTTCTCCTCGAAACCCTAATTTTGTCCCTTATAGAAGAGGAAACCCCCGAGTTCATATTCTCGAAAGGGAGAGGAATCAAGGGGAAGATCAAATAATAATAACTCCATTTCAAAATTATATACTAGAAGAAGAGCCAGAATTCATTGAAGAAGAAGGAGAGGATGAAGACAACATCCACTGCATGGTGGATGAGGTGGACTATTCTTTTCTGACACAGGCAGAATATGAGGAATCCCTAATTGATTAGAATATCACTGAAGAGGTTGTTTATAAGGATAATGGTCAGGGAGGGTGCAATATGAGGTCTAGGCTAGTTTTCCCTCTCAAGAAGAATGTTGGGCCTGCCAAGCAGCCTACTGCACCATCCAAAAAGTTCGTTGTTTTACCAAAGAAAGGGTCTGTCATATCAAAAACATTGCAGAAACCAGCACCTTTAGCCATTCCTGATCGGGTCCAAATCAAATTTCCAGGGCATGAGGTAAGGTTTCCAGATAGGTTGCATTATTCTTTCAACCTTGAGTCAGAAATTCAAAAATTGAAGATCCCTTTCCCATTAATTGAGCTAATGAAAAATGATGCATTCATGTCTTCCATTCTGAATTCCCTTCAGCCAAAGATGCATATTGACACTAACTTTGTTAACTTGAAAGATGAGAACCTTGTTGTAACCCTGGGCCCCATGATAGAATACCTAAAGGACTCATGCCCTCCTTTATACATATCCCTGAATATCCATGATAAAATCCTCCATAACTGTCTGCTAGATTCAGGAGCCTCTCATAACCTAATGCCAAAGGTTGTGATGGATGAGCTTGGTCTCAGGATCACAAAGACCCACCATGATTTATTATCCTTTGAATCTATAAAATTCAAGTGCTTGGGCCTCATCAAAGGCCTCATTATGAACCTAACTCATCTACCTTCGAAAATCATCATGATGGACATTGTAGTGGCTGATATCCCTCCAAAATTTGGCCTCTTTCTGTCTCGATCATGGAGAAAAAGGCTAGGTGGCACCCTTCAGATGGATCTTACATATTCCACTATCCCCATGTTTGGAGGAGAGACTAAGAGGCTATACTGGGAAAATCAATTGGCCTACATCATAAGCAAGGAGAGCAATTCAGTGAATCACCCCAACTATGCAGTGGACACCGATTTTGGGTCATGCATTTTGCAAATAGATGATTCTCAGCAAACACCAGTCCAGCTCACTAAGCCCACATGTCAGCAGCCCAAAGAAGTGACCATAGAAATTTGGAACATGTATTTTGATGGGTCTAGCACTCAAAGCTCTGTAGGTGTAGGTGTAGTATTGATCTTCCCATCAAAGGAAAACATTCATCTGTCTTACAAGCTTGATTTTAAAACCACTAACAATATAGCAGAATATGAAGCATTGTTGCTAGGAGTTAAATATGCCAAGGAGATGGGGGTCATGTGCATGAGGATTTTTGGAGATGCATACCTCATTATACAACAGGTCAACAACACTTTTCAGACAAAAAACATCAGAGTAAAGGCCTATAGGGATGAGGTATGGAAACTAAGAGACTCCTTTATGATTTTTGAACTATCATATATACCTAGGGCTTTGAATAATCTGGCTGATTCCCTAGCTATCTCTGCAAGTCTATTCATTCCTCCTTTACCTCCTAATATCAGTTATTATGTTCAAGTTAAATACAAACCTTCCCTGCCAGACAATGCCAAATTCTGGAAGGTGTTTGAAAATGATGACATGCTTGGTAAGTTCCTTCAACTAGTAGATGAATTATTTGATATGCACATAGACCAGGAAAATATAAACATGGAGGAAGCCAAGCAGCTCAAGTTAAAATATAAAGTGGCTGATCAGAACATTGTCCAATTACCTAGAAACTACATACCTCAATGCCTAGTACCACTAGAAGAGTTGTTTGACCACAATGACATCCCTTGTAAGCCTACCAAAAAGGAGCTAGATCCTAGTGTCCAAGAGAAAAACATAGGTAGCCAAATCCATCCAAAACTAATAAATTTGTCTACTAAATTGAATGTTGATTAGAGGTCAAAGTTTTGCAGCCTGATACAGTAGTTTGGTGATGTCTTTTCTTGGGAGTACAATGACCTGAAAACCTATGACACCAATATCATCCAACACAGGATCCCTTTGGAGAAGGACACCATCCCTTTCAAGTAGAATATGAGGTCCATCAGTCCTCTCCTATTACCAGTAATTGAAAAATAAATCCATAAGCTCCTTAAAGCCAAGAACATAATCCCCCTCAGGTACTCCAATTGGATTGCAAAACTAGTGGTGGTAAGAAATAAAAATGGAGAAATCAGGTTGTGTGTGGATTTTAGAAACCCAAACAAGTGTTCCAAGAAAGATAACTATCCAATGCCCAAGATGGAACACCTGCTGTAGAAAGTCTCAGGGGCTAGGGTTATGTCCTTCCTAGATGGCTTCTCTGGATACAACCAAGTCGTTGTGCATCCTAATGACCAAGAGAAGACTGTCTTTACCACCCCCTGGGGCACCTTCATGAATGCTAAAATTTCTTTTGGGCTAGTGAATGTTGGGGCTACTTTTCAGAGAGCCATGGACCTAGATTTTGTAGGGTCGAAAGATAAATTTGTGCTGATAAATTTGGATGACCTAACATTTTACTCTCATAGCCATCATGACCACTTGCAGCATTTAAGGAAGGTATTTCTAAAGTGCAGAAGGTATGGAATATCACTGAACCCTAAGAAGTCCCAGTTTGCACTCAGTGAAGGAAAAATCCTAGGCCATATAGTCTCAGCTGAGGGTGTAAAGATCGATCTGGTAAGGGTGGAAGCAATTTAGAAGTTGTCAATACCGAGGTAAAAAAGAGACATTCGGTCCTTTTTAGGCAAGATAAAATTTGTCAGGACGTTCATCCCTAATTTCTCCGAGCTGGTAAAGCATATAATAGTCATGTTGAAAAAAGAGGTAGAAATATAATGGACTGACCAGGAAAGAAACTATTTTGAAGACATTAAGAAGGCTATCATGGAAGCCCCAACCCTGATTAGTCCTGATTACACCAAGATTTTTTATATATTCTCTTTTGCATCCTATGACACAGTGGTAGCTATACTATTACAAAAGAACGATGAGGGTCTTGATCATCCAATTGAATTCTTCAGAAAAACCCTGAGAGATGCTGAGCTGAAGTACGACCCAATTGAGAAGAAGGATTATTCTCTCATAAAATCTTTGAATACTTTCAGAATTTTTATTGTCCATGCCAAGGTCCTTGCATATGTCCCTTTAGCTGTTGTGAAGGATGTTTTGACTCAGCCCGACATTTATGGGAAGAGAGCAAAGTGGATTTCCAAGCTCATTGAGTTTGATATAGAGGTGAAACCCACTAAGCTGGTGAAGGGACTAGGTTTAGCCAAACTCATGGCCAAAGAAAACTGTGAACTGATGGGAATAAATTTCACATGTGTCAAATTAGTAAAGGTGCAAACTGTGGTAGCAGCAGAAGTAGATCAAGATCAAAATGACATTCCATCAGTAGCTGAAAACATATCTTCATCTGAGTGGTACTCAGGTACTATTCAATTTTTGCAAAAAATAGAATTTTCTTCTTATCTCACTCCTAACCAAGCACGAGCTCTTGAGTTAAAATTTGTTAATTTTTTCATAATTGACAAACTTTTGTATTGGAAAGATCAGTCTGGAATTTTCCTAAGGTGTTTAGATAAAGAAGAAGCAGAGCAGGTCATGCATCACTTTCATTCCAGCACATGTGGAGGCCGCCACTATTGGAAAACCACAGCCCACAAGATATTAAGAGCGGGATACTATTGGCCAGTCATCTTTGCTGATGTATGCACTTTGGTAAGGGCCTGTGACCAATGCCAAAGATTTATAGGGAAGCAGCAGCTCAAATCCTTACCCCTTAGGCCTATTGTGGTGAATGGTCCTTTCCAGCAATGGGGTCTAGATTTCATAGGTGAAATAAATCCATCTTCCAGTGGACAACATAAATCGATCTTACTAGCCACTGACTACTTTACCAAATGGCTACAAGCAGTACCCACTGTCAATGTAATTGTAACTTCAGAATGTATTCACTTGTATTTCCTATCTATTTTAACCCGATGTTTATTTCGGGATGTACTTGAGTCATTTCATGCCCCAATGTTCCGATCAGGAAGTTTCTATAATGTGAAAGTCATGTCAAGCCATTGTGACCCTCCTATTGGTCAAGGGTTAAAGTTCCCACAGTTGTGGGGCCCTAGGGTTATTAGAATATCCTAGTGAAGTTGACCCTAGGTGAATCATTGTAAGTTAGAGCAATAGTCCCCACCATTGTGTTAAGGATAAACCTCCTTATTAGTCGGAGGAGGCAAAGTCCCCACAAGTTGTGGGGCACTAGGGTTATTAAACACTACTAGAGATGTCGGCTTTAGTAAGTAATTGTTAAGTGAGGCCAACATGTTGGTGTGGGTTTCAAGTGAATGAAATAATATAAATAGAGAGTGAGTCTCTATTTATTACACACACACACACTCACTCATTGGGGCGCATGAGTGTGAGAGAGAATTTGTTGGGACAAGAGAGAGTCTGTTGTTGTCAAGGAGATCATCTTTATGTTTTCGGGTTTTAACTTTGGTGCTAATTCTATCTCTGAGGAATTTGTGGGGTTTTCTCCTTTAAGGTTTCCCTGAGGAAAATTCTTTGTGTCTCTTGTCTCTTGTGTTTTATTGCTATGCATGTTATTCTCTTAGTTAAAGATCCTAAGATCATAATGCTAGCTTGAATGATAAAAATCTAACATGGTATCAGAGCTAACCTGAGAAGAAGACATTGTGCAGTTGCAGAAGCTATGGATTCTTACTTTTTGGGTCTCTCTCCATAATTCATCAGCAAAAGTATGCTAGGATAACTCTCCATTGAAGGGCGCATCTTTTTGTCGAAGCGGAATTCGATTCCGAGCATTTTTAGTTTTGGTGCGGAAAATTAGGGCTTCTTGCAGAAGAGGAATTTTTGAGTGAGCTCAGCATAGTATTTATCTCCTCATCAAAATATAATTTCAGAGACCTGGATCAAGTTTTTTGGTTGGGTGAAACTTTGGGAAATTCAAACCCTAGTTTGACCCCAAGCTAGAAAAACCCTAAATACTAAAACTACTCCATTTTGGTACATTCACTATATCCCACGGTTGGTGAAGGATTGGGAGCTAAAAATTACAGAGGCCAAAGATAAAATACTGATTTACACTATGTCCAAAATTCAGCCTCCGATTCAATATATTCTGGGAGATATGATCCCTCCACATTATGGTTCCATCCTCTTCCAGAATTCATCCCTAAACAGGACACCTATGGAGAATTGCTATATCTTGAGCTACATAGGTCCAAATGAGATTTACAAATAATTTAGAGAAAGCGAACAGAAGTTACTTTCTGTGGTCTGATTTTTAGACACTAAAGATGAACCAGTGACACGTGGCATTTCGTACAACTTCGTTGTTCTGAACAGCCCTGTAACAGCACACCTTGGGAAAATCATCATAAGTGCCAATTGGTGAAACCAATTCTGATGAAACCTATGTTTTTGGATCAGGTACATGTGAGGTTACCTACAAAATTTCAAACACAGAGGAGCAGTAACTTTGGAGATACTGCAGAAACAGTAACAAGAATTTCTGCAAAAGAAATTGGAAAACTAGGGCTTCCTGTTCGAGGATCTTCCCTCCACTGTTTTAAGAAAAGGAGTACATTAGATAGCTCCATTTGAAGAGATATATCTTTCTATCCAATCATATATAAAATATTCCATTTTTTGAAAATTAAGGTTTCTCTAATCAACCCTAGATTAGGCAGCTTCGGAACCAAGACGAACACCTCAAATCGGTAAGATATAAACTTTTGCTATTTTCATTTCAAGTTCTCATTTCAAAGTGATATATCACATCATCTTGATGATAAGATTGGTGAAGTTGACAAACTCTAGGCATGGAAGTATATGATCTCTCTAAAGAAAATGAATTGGACACCTACAAAAGGAGAGAGTTTCTATTTCTAGAGGGAGATGAAGCTCAAAGCCTTACACAAGAAGAACTTGGTCAAGACCAAGAAGATCATTGTTGATTCAATCACAAATCAACTTGTACCACAAGTGTCTTTCCTAAAGACATGAAAGATGTTTGATTCCTTGACCAAGCTATTTGAAGGGAAGAACATAAATCAGAAGATGGCTTTGAGAAAACAGTTGAAGAATGTGAAGATCCAGAATGCAGAACAACTTGAAGCGATAGAAGAAGAAATGGAGAATGCAGAAGTGGTGATAACCATATTCAATGGCCTCCCAGGATCATGGGATTCATTCATTCAAAGAATGTGTGCTAGAAGGAAGTGATTACTTTTAGCAGACTCCAAGAAGAAGAAGAAGCTCAACTCATAAGAAGAGAAGAGAAGATGGGAGCAACTGAAGTTCAAGCTCTCACCATCCAAAGAAGATCCCTCAATCGATCAGGAATATGAAGAGCTCAACTCTTGAAGAACCTCTTATCCACCTTAACATTTGGATAAGAAAATATTCTATTATGAGTGAAGAAGACGATCAAGCTGAAGGCTCAAGAAGAATTCTACCCACGAAACAAATAAAGATAAGTATTCAATTGTCATTTCATGATATTTTTTTGTTATGCATTTGTTTATATTCAGTTGATGTATTATGCATGATAGGATGTTTGCATTAATGACAATATACTACTTGTTAACACCTCTACCTAGCAGAGGGTCGAAGAGACCATGGTAAAGAGAAATAATGGTTGCTTGAAACTTTGGTTAAATACAATGGTGTAAAAGTATAATAAAGGGCGCATAAGCAATGAAGTTATCACATGATCCAATGGTGTAAAGCGAGGAAATGGAGATAGACGGCTTATTATGTGTCCGCTTTATGAAGATGCGCGAAGGATAAGGACATATGGGGGCAGTCAACAAGATACAAAGATCAAAGGTTATAAAGCTGAGTCATCAAAATATATGATCAATATGAAGTCCCCTCCGTAAACTTGCACGTTCATTAAAACGAAGGAGCTCAGTGGAATGGGTACGTGTAGGCTTATCCGACAGCTGGAAAATAAAGTGCAAATACATCGATGGTCATCAACGGATCCGAAGGATGGAGTTGCGTGATGGTTGGAGATGAAAAGTGGTAGCGGAATCAAAACCGCAGTACACGTGGCAGTTTGTGGTGTATTCCACGGAGGGAAATGGTTTGGGGGAAACCACTGAAGGGAGCCTCTGGAATGAGCCTCTATATAAGTGGAGTTGACTTGTTTGAAAAACTATTTTTTTTTTCATTATGCCGGACGAATGAAAAGGAATGCTTGCTCGCCACCCATCAATAGTAAACCTCGAGTATATGCGGTTACAGTAGCAGGTAAGTCCCATATACTCAAACTTCATCTGCAGAATTACCATTATTTTTCTGTATTATGGATAGAGGGAAGGGTTTGCAAGGGTTTAACCGAATTCCAGACGAGAAATAAGAATGCTTGGTTGATAGGGATAGAGGAGTAAATGACCCTTTCTTGTCTGTGGGAAGTGTATATGTTATCAAGGAAATATTATGGCGATACAATTCACAGGAAAATGACATTTTAAATGCTTGTAAATCATTTATGTATCATTTCACCATTGAGCAGACCCTACATTTTCCTGAGTTTGACGAGTGGTGTGCAGTTAACTATTCTTCTTCTGAAAGAGTTATTGTAAGTCATTCTACGTCTAGGATATTGTGTAAAATTGATGCAAAGGCCATCCATGACAACCTGAACTTGCCCGACAATTACCTCGATAGTCGCGAGTCTGTAAACGAGTCCGTTTTAGCTGAAGTGTACAAAAATTGTGAAACTAAGGTTCATTGTAAATTCTTGTCTAACATTCTTAATGAGGGTTAGTTACTGGATGGTCTCTTTCTACTGTATCATGTTCACATTTTCAAGGATGAAGTTCAATTAGTTGTGTCTTTAGTCTGTCAGGTCTTGGGTCTAGATAATGATTGTCATGTCAATGAAGTCATCTTGGGCTTCTTATTAAAACTGAGTTCGATTAGTTCTGAGTCTCAGTCAGTTCATGTCTTCAGTTTAGACGAATATCTAGCAGAAGCTATATATCTCCAATTGAGTGAGTTTCCAAAAGTCAGGTTTTTCAAGTTTCAAACTTATTTGTTGAACATGTTACTATGTTCGAATGTCACCGAATTGCAATTCTTAAGTACCATATTCTCTTCATATTTGCCCAAGCAAATCAACCTATTTGAATTTGCAAATTCCATCATGTCAGAAATATATAGGATGTTGTTTGATGAAGTGTTACCCTGAGTATTGGAAGAAATGAAAAGCATGACGTAGTCTTCACCTGATGATAGGATTGGAGATTGTTTCATGTACAAATATTTTACAGTTTTGGGAATATATGGTTTTACTGAAGAACCCTATAAACTTCCTGCTTTCCTTACTCCCAGGATTTTTGCATTGGAGTATATGAGACAGAGATTGCATGCAGAAGAGGAACATTTTGGGGCCTTCAAGAAATCTTCCAATATCAAGTTCCCTCTTAAAGTTGGTTCTTTTATCTTTAAAAATAAGGGTGCTCTGATGTTTGTAGAGAAATTGTTGGAAAACATGGAGTTTCAAAGGGATCAGAGGGTCAATTATGATCCCTATCTTATAATTTCCCTGAGAAAACAGGCGAATAAAAATAATCCATTTGACCATCAAGTTGTTGAAGGTCTGAATGAAGTAGCCAATTTGTTTCACTTTATGGAAATTCCAGGATCTGATGAAAATACAAGTAGTAGACCGGTTACAGTATCTCAAATGACAGATGGTTCTAAAATTTTGGTTCAAAGAAGTCTTTCAGAAGTTGAAAGTATGGAAGTAGATGAAGGAAGTCCCCATAAAAAGGCCAAGTTGTCTTAAGAGGATAAAATTTTAAGTGAAGTTATTTTAGATGATTTGAAAAGAGTTGCTTTGGTTCCCACAAAATCTGTACAAGTGAGTCAATTTTATTTTGAAAGTGTAGATAATACAGAATCAGGACCAGTTTGTAAGTATAAAGAAGAGCTCATGACTAGTTATATGGAGAAGCAAAAGCAGTCCCTAGAAGAAACAATGAATCTACTCCCGCGGGTGCGAAGTCTAAATAATCCAAAGACTTCCTTGATTTCTGCCTGGGACTTAGAAAGAAATACTTTTAAATTGGCTATGGTGAGTGATAAGAAAGTGTCAAAAATTGAAGTGACATTAGACAAAATCAGTGTACCAGATAAAATATAGTTACACAAACAGACGGGAGACATTATTTATTTAGATTTATTGCATGCTATGGTAAGAATTAATAAGTTACAAAATTTGGTTGATAAATCGGAAGTCCAGTTAAAACATGAGAAGGTTGAGAACAATGCCAATTTCATTCAAATAAAAAAGCTGCAAGCAGATATCATAAGCTCAAGAAATGAATCAGGTAGCACCCAGGCCATTAGAAGACTCCTAGAAGAAAAATACAATGCCCTCCAGGTACTAAAGAAAAGGCTAAAGATCCCAAGTACACAACATGTTCAATCATCCGAATTATTAGAATTACAAGAGGATAAGGACAGGATTCATCAGGACATGATGGAGTATAAAGGTAAGACCGTGAAATTGCAAGAAGAAAGAGACAAATGGGAAATGGAGCAGAATGAGCTAATAGCACAAATTTCACGGCTAAAAAGGGATCAAAATGAAGAAAAATAAATCATGGAGGAACTAATGAGCCAAACTCCCATTGATGAGGAATTAACTATTATGAATATTGAAAAACCATTAAATGATTTTTCTGTCAATGACTTACTAGTGCCCATGTCCCAAGTCATATTAAAATATGAAGAGATAAGAGAGTTAAAAGAGGAAAATGAAAAAATCAAATCTGAGATAGCCAAAGTGACTGAAAGTAAGAATAATATGTTACAAGATAAAAGTCAATTACAGAAGAAATTTAGTGAATTGAAAGAAAGGAACATAGGAAAGCGCCCTCTCTAGGGAGCTAAACACATAATCTGGGATACATTATCCGTGGAAATTACTAAGTTCAGGCATTATTTGAACTACATTGATGATCAAAGTATATTGGTCAATTTGGCCAATCAAAGACTGAAGTTAGTAAATGAAACCATGGAGAGGAAACCCCTTGGCACAGCTCAGAATGCATTAAATTTTTTAAATTCATTAACATATCAAGAATTGCAAGATATAGGAGTCAAAGACAGAGTGACAATGGTACTGTGGTCAAAAAGGTTTATTCGTAAACACCATCTAATGAAGATAGTGCAGGACAAGGCTGATGAAATGAGCTCACGTATTAATGATTTCAGACAAGTTTTTCAATAATTATTTGAAGATGGCCTTCCTTCCTTTTGGGATGAGGAATGACGACTATTTTCTCAAGAGCATTATCACAGCCTATTGGTGCAAATCCGTATGGATCACTCTAAATTTGATGGTTTGGTAAAGGGGCTAATGGGAAAGGTCATCGTAGATAAGCTGACAGAGGATTTTGAAATATTATAGAAATTTATGATCATCAGGGGAGGGTTGCCTACTGTGTCTTATGAGGCTTACATGGAGCTAGAGGTGTCTATTCAGGAAATGATTGAGTATGATATTCCAAGCGCGGAGCAATGGATAGCCATAGAAAGATTTGGAAAGACAAAGTACATCCTTCATTCATGAAAACAGGTGTTGCGTGCTGAGGAGCTGCTTGGACGGGCCTTGTTACCGAGTTGATTTAAATTAAATGATCTGTTAGGATTGAAGCAAGTATTTTATTCCTAGTAGTTAGGAATATAGTTACAAGACTTTGATTAAGCAGGTTATTCAGTTATAAATCTTCTTAGAAGAAGAAATCATTTTATGTATATAATTGCATTTACTTTATGTGAAGGGGGTTGGAACCCATCTTGTTGTTGAATGTTTTTTTTGAAGACATATATTTTTTGAATAACAAAGTTGAATGCGTGTGGGTTATCAGAGATTCCTGTGCTATTTACATTACAGTATGTGTTTCTCTTCCTTTGTGATTGTCTTTTATAGTGTTACACTACATTTTGTTTTCTTCATATCTGAAACATTGTGTTGAATGGTTGGAATTCATACTAGCTATGCTATGATCATCGTTTAAGATATTTTATAAATGTTTCTGCTAAATTTAATATATAACTCATCTCTTGGTGCTTTGTATTGATGGACTGTTCATTATTCCTTCTGTTCCACATGAATTAAATGAATGACTATGATTGAATGGTTATCTTGCTTTTGATAAAATCTCGCACTTATGTCTTTGTGATATCTTTATGTATATGTGACTCCATTGCCCAATGGTTATGTGTATTGTTTCAACCATCTGTATAATCTTTGAGTGTTGATTTATATCTGGCCTTGTTAAATTTATATTTGAGAGATTCCTCTCTGGAAAGAAAAGCCAGTTTCTTTCTAAAGTGGTTTTTGCTGTTACCTTTGGGATTTACCTTTGCAACCTGGGTACATTCTGAGTGTTAACAAATTGGCGCCATTGCCGGGGAACGAAAGTGCACATCTGCCTTGGGGAGAATGTAAAAGTTCAAAGAATTATTTCTGTGGGAAAATAGGAATTTTTGTCAGTAGAAAAGGTTGTATATTTGCCCTGGCGATTCCATTGTAAAACTTTTCAAATCTTAAGGAGTCATTTTGGCTTCGAGAAGACACACACGAGGTAACTCTAATACTGATATTTTAAAGAGTTTGGAAAATCCGGAAAGGTTATTTAAGAAAAAAATAAAGAAAAAATAGGTTTTCCTTTGTTTGGTGCATCATCTTCTCAAGATTCTCCTATTGATCCAGAATGGGAAGTTAATGTTGGAAGGAGTTTGTTGAAAACTAAATCTGAGTCTGATCTTAAGAATACCGAATTTAATTCTCGTAGATTAGAATCTTATTTGATGGATTCCCTCTAGAGATATTTACAACAGACTACGAAATTTGAAACATTTGCTGTCCAAAATACTTAAAAGTCTTCAGTTCCTTTGAACCCACCTAGACCAATGGCAACTAGATTTGATCCCTTGCGTTTTCCTGCTTTATTACATGACCTCCCTCAGAATTATTCCCAAAGAATTTCTTTATTTGATGGAGAAGGTGACATAACCGCAAAGCAACATGTTGCTAAGTTTGAAGATTTCATCGACTTAGAAGAAGTTGATTATGCAGATGTTAAAATGTGGTTATTCGCTCAAAGCTTATCAGGAGAGGCAAAGAAGTGGTTTAAAGATTTGCCAGATGGGTCTATAATGAATTTTCAATCTTTCCAGAATGCATTTCTAGATAGGTGGGATGATAAATAGAATCCTTTATAGCTCTTGTCTTAGTATAACAGTCTCAAAAACGGAGGTTTCGAATTTGTCCATGAATTTTCCAGCAGGTTCATGAGGGTTTATAATTTTATTCCAGAATACATAAAACCTTCTACATCTGCTGCCAAACTACATTATGCTGGAGCCCTTGACAATGATTTTGCATTCTCATTGAGAGAAAGAAAATCAGCAACTCTTGCTGTGATGTTTACAGATGCTTTAGAAGTGGAAGCAAATATGATGGCAAGTGGAAAAATGAAACATAGAGATATTGATAGGAGGCAAAAGGAAGAAAATTCACCCTCTGCTTCTTCTTCTACCACTGATGTTAAATTTGAAATGATGTTAAAGACAATGGAAAAGTTGATGGATAGATTAACTATGGATAATAGGGGGTTCAACAGGGAACAAGTCAATCCTCAAATCAGGAACCCTAATTTTAGAAGACCAAATCCTCCTGTTCTTCCACAAAATAGGTAGAGAGATATGAGAAACCCAAGAAATCAAGAAGAACAACAAATTCATCCACCGTTTCCTGAGAATTATGTCACTGATGAAGAAGATCCTGCCGAAAATGAGATTCATCTTTTTGGAGAACTAGATTCAGAGATATATCTTACTGAAGAAGAACATAGCATGTTTGAATAGGAAAGTGGAAATGAAGAATTTGAGAAGGAAATAGAACAGTATCAAAGGGGTTATCTACATGCTATGGATGATATACAGAGGAAGATCAGATGGAGAAACAGAGAAGTTTTCATAAATAAAGGTAAGGTAAGTCCAAATCAACCTTCCACTAGTTCCCTAAATGTAGAAAAGGGGAAAGAAGTGCAAAAAGAGTATTTTGTAAATAAAGAAATTGAAAATGAAATACAAAGAGACAAAAGGATAAAGCAAGTGCCCCCGATTGATGTAGAAAGAGTTGGTTCTGGTTTTAGTTTGCAAAATGAGCTTTCAAAGTTAAAAATCTCTATTCCATTTAAGGAGTTGTTGAAAAACAATGAGTATAGAAATATTATCACAAAAATGGTCAAAGGTCGAGGAGAATTTCAATCTGATATTTTAGAGTTGAATGATGACAATCCTACTATTTCATTTGGGTCAAAGGTTGAAAATTTAGAAAATGAAGAAGTCCCTCCTTTTTATTTGAGTTTGAATGTGCATGATATGGTGGTCCATAATGCTATGCTAGACTCAGGTGCATCACATAATTTAATGCCGAAGGGAGTAGTTGAAAACCTGGGATTAGAAGTGACAAGACCCTATAAGGATTTGTATTCTTTTGACTCTAGAAGAGTGAAATGTCTTGGTTTGATTAAGGATATGGTGGTAACTCTGAATAAATTACCATCTAAAACTATAGTCATGGATGTGGTAGTAGCAGATATCCCACCCAGGTTTGGGGTATTGTTGTCAAGATCTTGGACTTCAAAGTTGAAAGGTAGTTTACAAATGGATATGTCATATGCTACAATTCCTGTTCAAGATGGGAGCAGAAGGTTGTATAGTGAAAAAAGAACTCCTTATGTAGTGAACAGTCAAGATAAACCTGAATTTCATCATATATATGCTGTTGATACTGATTTGGGGTCTTCTATTTTATTTAATGATACTATCCCATATGATTTAAAAGCTACATTGCAGGGGAAGTCTGAGGAAAATAAGAAAGGAGAGGTGATGGAACAGGATGCTTTGGAGGCAAAACAAAAAAGGGAAGGTTTGTGAACTATGTACTTTGATGGATCTGCTGCAAAAATAAGTGCTGGAGCTGGTGTGTATATAATTTCCCCTATTCAAGATTTTAAATCTTTGTCATATAAATTAACATTTGAATGCACCAATAATGTAGCAGAATACGAAGCTTTATTACTGGGGTTTCATGCTTTAAAATATTTGGGAGCGCAAAGGATAAAAGTTTTAGGAGATGCAGAATTGGTGATAAACCAAGTAAATGACAGTTATCAAACCAGACATCCCCGGATAAGGGCATATAGAAATGAAGTATGGGATATGATTGGTAAATTTTTTACAGAGCACACGATTCAGGTAGTCTCTAGACATGAAAATATTGTGGTAGATTCTTTAGCAGTAGCTGCTGGAAAATTTAAAACCCTGTTGCTGGTCAGAGAGAATACCAGGTGTACATTGTGAATAGACCGTCTATTCCTGATAATTCTAAATATTGGCAGGTGTTTGAAGATGACATGCAGATCAGAAGATTTTTAGAACTATGAGGAGAATTTGTAAATACTCATATCGATTCCAAAAATAACGATGGTGAGACCTTTCAAGATGATGAAGAACCTAAGAGAGAAAACGAAGGCACTAAAAAAATAAAAAGAACTTTGGGAGGAAAGGATATTATTCAATTAAAAAATAATTTCATGCCAAGAGGTTTGATTCCTTTGGAAAATCTTTTTGATCAGAATGATGTTGCTAAGAATCCTAAAGTAAATCCCATTGAGAATGCTTTCGAAGATAGAAATATTGGCACTGAAGAGAATCCTAAGGTTATAAAGTTATCCAAGAATTTGCCTAAAAAAGAAAAAGAAGAATATGTGAATTTAATGAAGAAATATACAGATGTATTTTCCTGGAGTTATGAAGATCTTAAAGAGTATGATACATCTATAATACAGCATACCATTCCTATAAAGCCTGGGGAGAAACCTTTCAAATAGAAACTCAGAAGGATAAACCCTAAATTTCTCCCCATTATTGAGAAGGAAATTAAAAATTTATTTGATGCCAAGATCATTGTAACACTAAGGTTTTCAAAGTGGGTTGTAAACCTGGTTCCTGTTAGAAAAAAGAACGAAGAAATAAGACTGTGTATAAATTTCCGCAATTTAAATAAAGTCTCTATGAAGGATAATTATCCTTTGCCAAAGATGGATCATATACTACAGAAAGTGGTTGGAGCTGAGAGAATTTCAATGTTGGATGGTTTTTCTGGCTATAATCAGATCAAAGTGTTACCTGAAGATCAAGAAAAAACTGCATTTACTACACCTTGGGGCACTTTTATGTATGCAAAGATGCCTTTTGGCCTAATGAATGCAGGAGCTACTTTCCAGCGATCTATGGAAATTGCTTTTGCAGGATAAATTGGGAATTTTGTGGTAATTTACATGGATGACATCACAGTCTATTCAAAATCTGACAGAGAACATCTACATCATGTAGAGAAAGTTTTCATGAAGTGTAGGAAGTTTGGTATATCATTGAATCCAAAGAAGTCCAATTTTGCATTGGAAGAAGGAAAGTTGTTGGGCCATATAATATCTAAAGATGGAATAAAAAATGATCCTAAAAGGGTGAATGCAATTTTGAAAGTAGGTGAACCCAGGAGTAAAAAGGAGATACAGTCATTTTTGGGACAGGTGAATTTTTTAAGAAGGTTTGTGCCAAGTTTTGCTGAAATCTTAATGAACATTACAAATATGTTGAAAAAGGGTCATGGGATAAAATGGAATGCAGAAGCTATGAATTCCTTTTGGGAAATCAAAACAGCAATCTCATATGCTCCTGTGTTGGTCAGCCCAGATTTTACCAAATATTTTTTGTATTTTCGTATGCTTCAGAGGATACTATTGCAGCGGTTTTACTGTAGAAGAATGATGAGAACTTGGAACAATCCATAGCATTTTTTAGCAAGATGTCGAGAAATCGAGAATTGAAATATGACATCATGGAGAAACAAGCATATGATTTAGTCAAAGCATTGAAATATTTCAGGGTATATATTCTACATTCACATATAATTGCACATGTTCCAACTACTGCAGTGAAAGGAATTTTGACACAATCTGATCCAGGAGGCAAAAGGGCAAAATGGATAGCTACATTACTCGAGTACTACATAGAAATAAAGCCTACTAAGTTGGTTAAGGGACAAGGATTAGCAAAAATGATGAGAAATTCAAATTGTGAATATTTACAAATCAATTTCTTATTTCACCAATTTAATCAGTTAGATACAGAAGGGGAAAAAATGGCTGATTTTGTGGCATCTCCATGGTATTCTGATATTGTTTACGTCCTTCGAAATTTACAAGTGTCAGTTGGATTGAGTAAGTCAAAGGCCAGATCCATAAAATTGAAAGCTGCCAAATTTTGTATTATAAATAAATTTCTTTATTGGAAAGACCCCGGAGGTGTGTTACTGAACTGTCTTTTAGAAAATGAAGCTCAACATACAGTCAAAGAATTTCATAAGTGGGATTGTGGAGGGCAATGATTCTTGGAAGGTGACTGTAAATAAAATCCTAAGAGCAGGTTATTATTGGCCAACATTATTTTTAGATGTATAAAGAAACCAACAAATGTCATCAATGCCAAATTTTTGATGGTAAGAGAAAGGTACTTCCTCTTCCTTTAAATCCAATAATGATAAAAGCTCCTTTCCAACAGTGGGGTTTGGATTTTATTGGCGAAATAAACCCCAATTCGTCAGGACAACGCAAATAGATTTTGACAGCTACAGATTATTTTACAAAATGGATTGAAGCGATTCCCACCAAAAGAGCCACTAAAACTGTAATCATGGATTTTCTTGAGGAGAACATATTGGCTCGATTCGGATGCCCCAAAATAATAGTAACAGACAATGCAGCTGCTTTTAAATCCAAGAAAATGATTGATTTCTGTCACAAATATCATATAAGTCTCAATCATTCAACTGCCTATTATCCGCAAGGAAATGGGTTAGCCAAAGCTTCAAAGAAAAGCTTAGTAAGGATCATTAGGAAGCTGTTGGAAGATAATAAAAGATCATGGCACACCAAGCTCAAATATGCTCTATGGGATGACAGGATTAGTACCAAAAGGGCAATTGGCATGTCTCCATTCCAATTGGTGTATGGAACTGAAGTTGTTTTTCCAGCATCGTTAGGTGTTCCAGTTATGAGATATTTCCAAGAACAGCAAGAAGAACCAAATCACATGCAAAGAAGGATAAATCAGATTATTGAGATGGAAGAGCGAAGGAATAAGGCGTATGACAAGGTACAGTTACATCAGGAAAAAATAAAAAATACTTTTGACAGGAGAATCAAACAAGAACCGTTTCAGATTGATGACTTGGTCTTGAAATGGGATGCTCCTAAAGAAGACAAACATGGAAAATTTGATCATATGTGGGTAGGTCCTTATGTTGTTGCTAGATACAGAGGACAAAATGCATTTATTTTAGAATATCCAAACGGGTTCCTCTGGATAGTAACCCTGTTAATGGAAGGTATCTGAAACATTACCTTTCCTAAGGAAGAAGGTAAAATTTGTATCATAGGCTGTAAATATTTATTTTTCCTTAGAAATCAATACAGATGGTAGGCCGAATGTTTTTGAAGCCCGCAGTGAAGGCCCTAAGATTCAGGAGGCATGCCATTCCTTCTTGAAAATATATCTACAAAAAACAGAAAACAAGTTTTCTGGAAGTTATTATGAAAAGATTAAAGATAGGAACCTGGTCTACGAGTTCTTTGATACCTCACAGGGAGGATATCATCCCTATATGGAGCCAGTTGTTAACACCTCTACCTAGAAAAGGGTCGAAGAGACCATGGTAAAGAGAAATAATGGTTGCTTGAAACTTTGGTTAAATACAACGGTGTAAAAGTATGATAAAGGGCGCGTAAGCAATGAATTTATCACATGATCCAATGGTGTAAAGCGAGGAAATGGAGATCGACGGCTTATTATGTGTCTGCTTTATGAAGATGCGCAGAGGATAAGGACATACGAGGGTAGTCAACAAGATATGAAGATCAACAGTTATAAAGCTGAGTCATTGAAATCTATGATCAATATGAAGTCCACTACGTAAACTTACACGTTCTTTAAAATGAAGGAACTCAGTGGAATGGGTACATCTAGGCTTATTTGACGGCTGGAAAATAAAGTGCAAATACATCGATGGTCATCAATAGATCCGGAGGATGGAGTTGTGCGATGGTTGGAGATGAAAAGTGGTAGCGGAATCAAAACCATGGTACACGTGGTAGTTTGTGGTGTATTCATTGGAGAGAAATGGTTTGGGGAAAACCGCTGAAGGGAGCCTCTGGAATGAGCCTCTATATAAGTGGAGTTGACTTGTTTGAATTTTTTTTTTTTTTTATTATGCCAGATGAATGAAAAGGACTACTTGCTCACCACCCTTCAACAGTCAACCTCGAGTATATGCGGTTACAGTAGCAGGTAAGTCCCGGATACTCAAACTTCATCCACAGAATTACCGTTGTTTTTCTGTATCATGGATAGAGGGAAGGATTTGCAAGGGTTTAACTGAATTCTAGATGAGAAAGAAGAATGTCTGGTTGACAGGGATAGAGGAGTAAATGACCCTTTCTTGTCTGTGGGAACTGTATCTATTATTAAAGAAAGATTATGGCGATACAATTCATAGGGAAATGACATTTTAAATGGTTGCAAATCGTTTCTGTATCATTTCTCCATTGAGCAGAGCCTCATGTTCTCGAGTTTGCCGAGTGGTGTGAAGTTAACTATTCTTCTTCTGAAATATATATTGTAAGTCATTCTACATCTAGGATACTATGTAAAATTGATGAGAAGGGCATCCGTGAAAACCTGAACTTGCACGAGAATTACCCTGATAGTCACGAGTCTGTAAATGAGTTCGTTTTAGCTGAAGTGTACAAAAATTGTGAAACTGAGGTTCGTTGTAAATTCTTGTCTAGCATTCTTAATGAGGGTCAGTTACTGGATGGTCTCTTTATGTCGTATCATGTTCACATTTTCAGGGATGAAGTTCAATTAGTTGTGTCTTTAGTCTCTCAGGTCTTGGGTCTAGATGATGATTGTCATGTCAATGAAGTCATCTTGGGCTTCTTATTAAGAATGAGTTCGATTAGTTCTGAGTCTCAGTCAGTTTATGTCTTCAGTTTAGACGAATATCTAGCAGAAGCTATACATCTCCAATTGAGTGAGTTTCCAAAAGTTAGGTTTTTCAAGTTTCAAACTTATTTGTTGAACATGTTACTATGTTCGAATGTCACCGAATTGTAGTTCTTAAGTACCATATTCTCTTCAGATTTTCCCAAGCAAATCAACCTGTTTGAATTTGCAAATTCCATCATGTCAAAAATATATAGGATGCTACTTGATGAAGTGTTACCTCGAGTATTGGAAGAAATAAAAAGCATGATGCAGTCTTCACCTGATGATAGGATTGGAGATTGGTTCCTGTACAAAGATTTTACAGTTTTGAGAATATATGGTTTTACTGGAGAACCCTATAGACTGCCTGCTTTCCTTACTCCCAGGATTTTTGTATTGGAGTATATGAGACAGAGATTGCATGCAAAAGAGGAACATTTTGGGGCCTTCAAGAAATCTTCCAATATCAAGTTCCCTCTTAAAGTTGGTTCTTTTATTTTTTAAAATAAGGGTGCTCTGGTGTTTGTAGAGAAATTGTTGGAAAGCATGGAGTTTCAAAGGGATCAGAGGGTCAATTATGATCCCTATCATATAATTTCCCTGAGAAAATAGGCGAATAAAAATAATCCATTTGACCATCAAGTTGTTGAAGGTCTGAATGAAGTAGCCAATTTGATTCACTTTATGGAAATTCTAGGATCTGATGAAAATACAAGCAGTAGACTGGTTGTAGTATCTCAAATGACAGATGGTTCTAATATTTTGGTTAAAAGAAGTCTTTCAGAAGTTGAAAGTATGGAAGTAGATGAAGACAGTGCACATAAAAAGGCCAAGTTGTCTCAAGAGGATAAAATTTTAAGTGAAGTTATTTTAGATGATTTGAAAAGAGTTGCTTTGGTTCCCACGAAATCTGTACAAGTGAGTCAATTTTCTTCTGAAAGTGTAGATAATACAGAATCAGGCCCAGTTTGTAAGTCTAAAGAAGAGCTCATGACTAGTTATATGGAGAAGCAAAAGCAGTCCCTAGAAGAAACAATGAATCTACACCCGCGGGTGCGAAGTCTAAATAATCCAAAGACTTCCTTGATTTCTGCCTGGGACTTAGAAATAAATACTTTTAAATTGGCTATGGTGAGTGATAAGAAAGTGTCATAAATGGAAGTGATATTAGACAAAATCAGTGTACCAGATAAAATACAGTTACACAAACAGACGAGAGACATTATTTATTCATATTTACTGCATGCTATGGTAAGAATTAATAAGTTACAAAATTTGGTTGATAAATTGGAAGTCCAGTTAAAACATGAGAAGGTTGAGAACAAGGCCAATTTCATTCAAATAAAAAATCTGCAAGCAGATATCATAAGCTCAGGAAATGAATCAGGTAGCACCCAGGCCATTAGAAGACTCCTAGAAGAAAAAGACAATTCCCTCCAGGTACTGAAGAAAAGGCTGAAGATCCCAAGAACAGAACATGTTCAATCATCTGAATTATTAGAATTACAAGAGGAGAAGGACAGGATTCATCAGGACATGGTGGAGTATAAAGGTAAGACCGTGAAATTGCAAGAAGAAAGAGACAAATGGGAAACAGAGTTGAATGAGCTAATAGTACAAATTTCACGGCTGAAAAGGGATCAAAATGAAGAAAAAGAAATCATGGAGGAACTAATGAGCCAAACTCCTACTGATGAGGACTTAACTATTGTGAATATTGAAAAACCATTAAATGATTTTTCTGCCGATGACTTACTAGTGCCCATGTCCCAAGTCAGCTTAAAAGATGAAGAGATAAGAGAGTTAAAAGAGGAAAATTAAAAAATCAAATCTGAGCTAGCCAAATTGACTGAAAGTAAGAATAAGATATTACAAGATAAAAGTCAATTACAGAAGAAATTTAATGAATTGAAAGAAAGGAACACAGGAAAGGGCCCTCTCCAGGGAGCTAAACACAAAATATATGATACATTATCCGTGGAAATTACTAAGTTCAAGCATTATTTGAACTACATTGATGATCAAAGTATATTGGTCAATTTGGCCAATCAAAGACTGAAGTTAGTAAATGAAACCATGGAGAGGAAACCCCTTGGCATAGCTCAGAATGCATTAAATTTTTTAAATTCATTAACATATCAAAAATTGCAAGATATAGGAGTCAAAGACAGAGTGACCATGGTACTGTGGTAAAAAAGGTTTATTCATAGACACCATCTAATGAAGACAGTGCAGGACAAGGTTGATGAAATGAGCTCACGTATTAATGATTTCAGACAAGTTTTTAAAGAATTATTTGAAGATGGCCTTCCTTCCTTTCGGGATGAGGAACGACGACTATTTTCTCAAGAGCATTATCACAGCCTATTGGTGCAAATTCGTATGGATCACTCTAAATTTGATGATTTGGTAAAGGGGCTGACAGGAAAGGTCATCATAGATAAGTTGACCGAGGATTTTGAAATATTACAGAAATTTCTGATCATCAGGGGAGGGTTGCCTACTGTGTCTTATGAGGCCTACATGGATCTGGAGGTGTCTATTCGGGAAATGAATGAGTATGATATTCCAAGTGCGGAGCAATGGAGAGCCATAGAAAGATTTGGAAAGACAAAGTACATCCTTCATTCATGAAAACAAGTGTTGCGCGCTGAGGAGCTGCTTGGACGGGCCTTGTTACCGAGTTGATTTAAATTAAATGATCTATTAGGATCGAAGCAAGTAGTTTATTCCTAGTAGTTAGGAATATAGTTACAAGACTTTGATTAAGCAGGTTATTCAATTATAAATATTCTTAGAAGAAGAAATCATTTTATGTATATAATTGCATTTACTTTATGTGATGGGGGTTGGAACCCATCTTGTTGTTGAATGTTTTTTTTGAAGACATATATTTTTTGAATAATAAAGTTGAATGCATGTGGGTTATCAGAGATTCCTGTGCTATTTACATTACAGTCTGTGTTTCTCTTCCTTTGTGATTTTTTTTTCCAGTGTTACACTCCATTTTTTTTCTTCATATCTAAAACATAGTGTTGAATGGTTAGAATTCATACTGGCTATGCTCTTATCATCATTTCAGATATTTTATAAACGTTTCTGCTAAAATTAATATAGAAATCATCTCCTGATGCTCTATATTGATGGACTGTTCATTATTCCTTCTGTTCCACATGAATTAAATGAACGACTGTGATTGAATGGTTATCTTGCCTTTGATAAAATCTCGCACTTATGTCTTTGTGATATCTTTATGTATATGTGACTCCATTTCCCAATGGTTATGTGTATTGTTTCAACCATATGTATAATATTTGAGTGTTGATTTATATCTTTCCTTGTTAAATCTATATTTGAGAGATCCCTCTCTGGAAAGAAAAGGCAGTTTCTTTCCAAAGTGGTTTTTGCTGTTACCTTTGGGATTTACCTTTGCAACCTGGGTACATTGTGAGTGTTAACACTACTAATATGCATGGGATGGGTAAGTAGCTCATGGTGCTATACAAATATCCATTGCTACTTATCTAGAATGAAACCTCTTTGCTGACATATTGCTTTAGTGCACAACCTCAATGTTTTCCTGGTAGAGATGGAAGGCATCTAGAAACGTTTCTGTGAGGTATGGATGAATGTTTTATTGGCTAAAGTAGTTGCATGATCATATATTTATGCATAAGAATTTTCCGGTATGAACATTCCTTATGAAATGCTTCTAACCATACAAATGCATTTGACTTGTAGGAAAGATCATGTAAAATCACCTACAAGCAAAGAAGGATGAGACTTGTTCTGAAGAATAAGTGACGACATTTCAAAATGAAAAATAATATGATGAATGTAGCAACATCATTGATGTAGCACATTCCATGAACAAAGGGAATATTAGTTCGAGAATAATGATGTCTAGGATGTAGTATCGATACGTGAAGGGAAATTCATAGTTCCATCATGCAGTAGATGGAAACATCGTGGGTTACAAGGCATAGACTATGAAGGGACATTTGCAGCCACTGAAAGTGAAGTCACATGACATGCATAATCATGTGTGCAAATGAAAGAAGGCCTTTTACGAGTTCAGAAGACACCCATGGGATAACACATACATGATGAGCTTGATGAATATCTTAACCTTTTCTACAAGGTTGATAAAGGATGACAAGCTCACAGATGGGTGCAACAAGAACGCTTTCAAAGATAGAGGATCTTGGTATCCAATGATCCTAGATGGATACATAGAATATTAGTAGAATAGGAAGCTACTTGTCACTTTGGTACATAATGTTTCAGTGCATAGAGTACAAAAGACAGAGGGAGTGACTGCAAGAAGATCCTGAGGTTCAACATAGTACAACAGGATGGATAGATTACTAATGACTCTAGGCTTTACTGAGAGTAAAGTGTATTCCAACATTTGCTTCAAGGTTGAAGGTGGAAGATCGATGATGCTGCTGTTATGTGTTGATGCACTATTTTCTAGGCATGGAGGTGTGGACAAGGGAATTATGCAGTAGAGGTCCCGAAGAGGTTCAGAATGATGGACTGCAAGGCCATGACTACACCTATGGCATTGAACATGACACTATTGATTGATTCTTCACCAAATACAGTTGATGCTACAATATATTGCTAGATGATTGGGTCCTTGATGTACCTGACACCAGATATTTTCTTTGCTATGGACACATTTAGACATGTTCACCTGATGGTTGCAAAGCACGCAGAGGTACAATTGATTATAGGCTCAAGTATGAGGTGAATCATAAGACTATCCTGGAGGGTTATGTGGATTCATATTGGGCAGGAAGTGCCATTGATAGGAAGAGCATTTCGAGGTGCTACTTCAGTATGGGATCAAGTGTGATCTCTTGGTTTGGCAAGATAGAGTCTTGCATGGCGCTGAGTACAGCTGAGGCAAAATATGTTGCCACTTTCTATTTGGGAGAGAGGAGAAGTGAAGCTCCAATATGTGACCTAGATCAAGATCTCTCAAAAAAGGGAGTTCTAGCATAGTTGGTGAGACAGGTTGTCTGAGCATAAAACCTGGTGAAGCTCGTAGATTGCTCAGATGTAAATAGACCTATAGGTTTCCCTCGGATGTAACTGGTCCTGATGAAGCTCGTAGGCCATCCTTGGATGTAATCATCCCTGATTTGATTCTATGCTAGAAATGGATGAAGTGAAGTTTGAGTACTTCAGGGAGAAGCTTAGTGTTCTCCATATCGAGGTCCCTTCCAAGGGGAAGTGACGAGTCCAAAAGCCATTTTGACGAGAAGGTCAGATATAAGGGCTGAGCCATTCTGTCATGGTTAAAGGATTAGGTTCCTCCTATGTCAGATATGAGTGCTCGCCATTTTGACGTGTAGGTCAGATGTAAGGGCAACTGCCACTCTTCGGGAGAGTGGAGGCACCTAGTCTGTTACCAGGTAGCTTAGTCTGGGACTGGGGGCCATTCTGGTGAGGGTGTAGGATTTGGTTCCTACCAGGTCAGATGTGAGTGTAGGACATTCTGGCAAGGGTGTAGCATTTGGTTCCTACCAGGTCAGATATAAGGGCAACTGCCATTCTCTGGGAGAATGAAGGAACCTGGTTTGTTACTAGGTAGCTCAGTCTGGGACTGGGGGCCATTCTGGCAAGGGTGTAGGATTTGGTTCCTACCAGGTCAGATGTGAGTGCAGGCCATTCTGGCGAGGGTGTAGGATTTGGTTCCTACCAGGTTAGATATAAGGGAAACTTCCATTCTCTGGGAGAATGGAGGAACCTGGTCCATTAGAAGGTAGCTCAGTCTGGGACTGGGGGCCATTCTGGTGAGGGTGTAGGATTTGGTTCTTACCAGGTCAAATGTGACTGCATGAATTTCTGACGAGGGTGTAGGATTTGGTTCCTACTAGGTCAGATGTAAGTGTTGAAGCCTTTTCACAGATGATAGCGATGTCCTATCATGCTGGTGAATGTGAGTGCTGGGCCTTTCTGGTGTGATTATGGGATTGATCCTATATGATCAGATGTGAGTGCTGGGCATGCCTTTCTGATGAGTAGGTTACATGAAAGTGTTGGGTGTGCCTTTCTGATGAGGAGGTCAGATGTAAGTGCTGGGTGGGCTATTCTGACGAGTACGCCAGATATAAGCACTGAAGAAGACCTACATGATGGCTAGGCCTACAACCAGCATGAAAGAAGGATGGCTTTGTAGAAATTCTTGTGACAAGAAGAATCATGAGATAGCACCCATGGTACTGATCTAGATCAAGTGAAGATCTAGATCCAGTGATGATGATTAAGCAGCGATGATCAAGATCGAGTGATCATCTAGATCCAGTGATGATGTCCAGTGATGATCCAGATCGAGTGATGATGTTCAGTGATGATCCAAATCGAGTGATGATGACTCATGATGATCCAGATCGAGTGATGATCCAGATCCAGAGATGAAGATGACTTGAAGATGAATATGACTTGAAGACGAAGATAACTTGAAGATGCAGATGACGAGATGATCGAGAGAAGAAGACCAGTGATGAAAATTGTGTCGAGAGAATACCTTCCTAGTTAAGAGGGAGTGTCGATGTAATTGTAACTTCAGAATGTATTCACTTGTATTTCCTATCTATTATAACCCGATGCTAATTCTAGGATGTACTTGACTCATGTCATGCCCCGATGTTTCGATCGAGAAGTTTCTATAATGTGAAAGTCATGTCAAGTAATTGTGACCCTCCTATTCATCAAGGGTTAAAGTTCCCACAGTTGTGGGGCCCTAGGGCTATTAGACTATCCTAGTGAAGTCAACCCTAGGTGAGTCATTGTAATTCAGGGCAATAGTCCCCCACCATTGTGTTAAGGATAAACCTCCTTATTGGTCGGAGGAGGCAAAGTCCCCACAAGT
Organism: Pseudotsuga menziesii; assembly: GCA_001517045.1. Lineage (NCBI taxonomy): Eukaryota > Viridiplantae > Streptophyta > Pinopsida > Pinales > Pinaceae > Pseudotsuga > Pseudotsuga menziesii. The sequence goes on along the minus strand of LPNX011189226.1, from coordinate 61,008 downwards.
TGTGGGGCACTAGGGTTATTAGACACTCCTAGAGATGTCGGCTCTAGTAAGTAATTGTTAAGTGAGGCTGACATGTTGAAGTGGGTTTCAAGTGAATGAAAGAATATAAATAGAGATTGAGTCTCTCTATTTATTACACACACACACTCACTCATTAGGGCGCATGAGTGAGAGAGAGAATTTGCTGGGACAAGAGAGAGACTACTGCTGTCAAGGAGATCATCTTTATGTTTTCAGGTTTTACCTTTGGTGATGATTCTATCTCTGAGGAAGTTGCGAGGTTTTCTCCTTTATGGTTTCCCTGAGGAAAATTCTTTTTGTCTCTTGTCTCTTGTGTTTTATTGTTGTGCATGTTATTCTCTCAGTTAAAGATCCTAAGATCATAATGCTAGCTTGAATGATAAAAATCTAACACCCACCAGGAATGGCACTCATCAGGTCATCATGATATTTTGATATGAGAATATCTTCAGCAAGTTTGGTTGCCCAGTAAGGTTGGTAACTGATAATGCACCAGATTTCAAAGCTGGGGAATTAGTTAACATGTGTGAGTCAATGGGCATTCAGCTGGTGCATTCCACCTCCTATTATCCATAAGGAAATGGACTGGCTGAGTCATCCAACAAAATTTTAGTCAGGATCATCAGGAAACTGTTGGAGACAAATCAGAAAAGTTGGGATTCAAAGCTTAAGTTTTCTTTATGGGATGATAGGGTAATAGACAAAAGATCCATAGGGACTTCTCCATTTAAGATATTTTATGGCATTGAGGCCATTTTTCCTATCCAGCTCACTCTTCCAGTGGCAAAGTTATTTTAGGAAGAGGATGATGAACCAAATGATATGGTGAGAAGGATGATGGACTTGGTGGAGTTATAGAAAATCAGGGAGAAAGTTATAGGAAAATCAAAAGCCCATCAACAGAGGATAAAGGGCATGTTTGAAAATAGAGCAAAAGTAGACAACTTCTAGGTTGGAGATTAGGTCCTCAAGTGGGATGCTATCATACAGGACAAGGGAAAACATGGAAAATTTGACTCTCTGTGGATTGGCCCTTTTGTGATAGCCCAGGTACATAATAATAACACCTTCAAATTGCATACTCTGGAAGGGGAAGAGGTATTTGATGGCCCAGTGAATGGGCAGTTTTTGAAACTCTACTTTATTTGAGGCTCTGAGGCCTTATTATTTTAAATTAGTAGATAGTAGGTTATTTTTTCTTACAAAATAAAATCCATGCCCAATGGAATAGTAAATGATAGTGTTAAGTTATTTAGTTGCTTGGAGGGAAAGGCATTTTAGTCTGGAATTCTTGGGACCTCACTGGGAGGTTCCCATCCAGAAGTAGGAGCCAGATTTTATCTCCCAAAATAAATTTATTTCGATGGTAGGAAGAATCTTCTTATGTAATGAAATATATGAGTATCACTGACAATTTGAAAGCCTCTGTTTTTTGCTTGGATGAAAATTTTACAAGTTATAGCTTCCAGTGGCTTAGGCGAGGACTATTATAGATCATTAGCCATCGAAAAGCTATGTTTCGGCGACTAAACAATTGAATGCGGGGAAAAGTCAAAGAAGAAACTACAGAGTCAAAGCGTTTTGAGCAAGAATAGTCAAATTAACACTTTCGGTGGCTTAGGTGAGACTATAGAAAACCCATTAGCCTTCAAAAAGGGCCGCTTTCGGCAGATTAGAGAGAGAAACAAGAAAGGTTTTAACCGCCGAAAGTGAGTGGCAAGCAGCATCGGGAAAAGTACATTTGGTGGCTTAGGTGAGGCTCGAAACGTCTCATTAGCTGCCAGAAAAGGTCGCTTTCAGCAGATTAGAGAAAGGTGCAACACATATGCTAACCACCGAAAGAAGGAAGATAAGCATCGGGTGAAAAACCCTTTCGGTGGTTTAGGGGAAATCTAGGGCAATTTATTAACCACCAAAAGAACAGGTTTTCTGCATTTAAAAAGGTTTTCTGACGAGGTCATTATCTGCCGAAAGTAGAGGTTCACCATGGTGATGGGGTAAACGTTCTAGTGTCTTAAGAAAGAAAGACAACATTTAGTTAGCTAGCAAAAGCTGGCTTTTTGGCGGCTAGCTAACAAACTCCCAGAGGATATTAAGCACCGAAAGGGAAAAATAAGGAAATGGTTAGGGAACTATCACATATGACCCTGTCAGCAAGAAAAATGATCATTTGTGAGCATGAATAACCATCGAAAAGATCTGCGCCTGGATGACTACATGGGGAAATGAGTGAAGAAGGTCATTATGCAACTGGCTAAGAACTAATCTGACTGCAAACCCTCAGTCTTCCTCCACCTATATAAAGGATCATAAAATAGCCACCGAATGCTCTGCTTAAGTAGGTTATGGTTATGTGGGAAAAGAGATCTAGAGGATCGAGCTACTATCATCATTTTTGTGACCTCAGCCCCCATAATGACATAAAAACCTCATAATCAGTACCTAAAGGCTCCATATGATTTCATTTTCGAAATTATCATTTTCTCCACCTGAAAAAACTAGCTCTAGAATAAGCATCCTGCTAAAGCATACTACATACAGGACTGAAACTATTTTGAAGGTACCCAGGAGATACCCCCATCAAGATGAAGAAGAGTGGACCATCTCTCAGGTAGGAGCTAGGTGATATCAGTTATTTAGAGGCACATCCAAAGGTCTGCAGACTTTTCCAGGAGGTGGGCTACTACAAGTTCTGTGAAAAAATACAAGGCTTCCATCAGCAGGTGGTTGAATCCTTTCCCCTGTCATTCGATGGTTCAAAATTAGTCATAGGAAAGGAGGAGTTTCTCATAGATGGAGCACTAATAGCTGAGGTGACAGAACTCCCTTCCACAGGAGAGAAATGGTTCAAAACCTCCATACCAAAAGAGGTGGAATTCAAGTCATACCTTAAGCCTGAGCATAGAGGAATGATATGGAATAAGAGTGTGCCATCATCATGGCTGGAAGAGAATTGGAAGCAACTGCTGAAGGCAATTCTGGTCTATTTAACATATAAAGGGAGATATAATAGAGCAATGATTTACCATTTCAAGCTCATGAATCACTTCATAGGTAAAATCCCTCTTAATTTGCCCTTTTATTTACACAGAAGTCTAGGGAAGATGGCACATCAAGTGAAAGCCCAGCCATCCAATATTGCTGGTAGGATGTCCCACCATGGTCTTATCCAGCTATTGGTCCAGGATTTATTGACGAAAAGGAATAGGGCTTGGCATTAATGTTTGTTTTGGAATGGATTTGAGACAGGCGTTCAGCCAAAGGAGAAAGGGAAGTCACCTGCCAAGAAATCCAGCACACCAAGGAGTGGGAGAAGAAGAAGGAGGGCCATTTCCACAGTTGCAGCAACAGAACAACCTCCCTCCTCTTCCAAGACCAAGAAGGCAAAAAGGAATTTGGAATTCAATGAGAAAGGTCATGAGGCAGAAGCACACCATGAGAATGTCTTAAACCTACCCTATTTATATTCTGAGGAAGAAAAAGAAGAGGTTGCAACCCTAGCTCTGCACATTGTACCAGTATCTGAAGCATTTCCATCCCCCACACCACATGAGCAAGAGGAACCAGCAGAAAGGGCTTCCTCCAGTAGGCCTAGAAATCAAAAGTTCAATATGTTACTGAGGGAGTTTTATGAAATGGAGGTCATGGAAGGAGAACTAAAGAGAAATAATGAGACATTGTCTAGGAGAAACAAGCTATTGCACAAGTCCTACCTAGAGCAGAGAGAAAGATACATTTTCTTGAAAAGGATGAACACAAGATACCTGAAGGACAATACCATACTATATAGGATGGTCAGGCTCCAAAGGCTATAGCTGAAGGGATCCAAAGCAAACCCTGGCATCCACTTCACGTTATCAACCCTAGCTGAAGCAAGAGTTAGTCTCCAGCCTCCTGAAGCTATCCAAGGCATTTTTAACACCCCCAACACGAAGCCTGCAGAAGAGGAAAGTTGAGCCAACTGGCCTGAAAAGACATTTTTGATGAAAACCTAATATTTTTTGTAAAATAGGGCTTTCAGTGGCTTAGGTGGATGATGGGGAAGTTCATTAGCCATCGAAAGCGCCACTTTCGGTAGCTAACAGTTCCAATAGACTGGCCCCTTAACCATCGAAGGCGGACAGAGGCTTAAAGGCAAGTTATGGCGTACAATACTGATTTTGGGAAACTACAGATGGTTCATGGAAATAGTCTAAAGATAAAAGGTGCTGAGGGAAGCATCAGAAAGGGTTTGTGTGAGATCCACTATGACATAACAGTACCAAAAGACACCAACTCTAGCTGCAAAAAAGGAAATTAGTGGTTTAATTGGAAGAGAACGAATAACAGTGATCACTAGAAAATGCTTCAGTTATTTAATATTCATTTAGTGAAAAAAATATTCATTATAGTTAGACGAGTAGTTAGGTAGGGTTTCAAACCCTAGTTTGCAAAAATAAGTTACTTTGTTTATTTTTATAAAAACAGATCCAGGGTTTTAGGATCTGTATATTTTGTAAAAGGCTATAAACCCTAAGACTATTTTTATAAAAAAGATTCGAATTCAGGGATTTATAAGCCTATACTATTGTCAGCTTCTCATTTTTCTCATTCTGGAATATAAGCTCTTTTGTTATCATTTGTTTAGCCTTCATCTCTATCTTTACTGTACTTATGCCTGAATGTGTATTTAGGTTATTTTCAAGTTTATTAATAACTAATAGCTGTCATCCTATTGGTGTGTTAATGTGATTTTATTTATAAGTACCATCCTTATCATCATTTAGCCATTTATATGCATCTATTTTGTATGTAAATCTACCAGCTTCATGAGTTCTCCATCCCTGCACCTTATTGCCAAACCACTGAACAATTGTAACTAAAAGCCTTGTAATTGAGTGAGTTTCATGCATGTCTTGATATTGGAAGGTTATATAGGTCACCTGACTTGATCCATATTAGAAAACCATAAAAACATTGTAAGTTACCAGGAATCCTCGAGCTACAACCTAGAGGAGTTTCCTGGAGTGATAACAGTATGTTTCTTTTGAAAAATACTATATGATTTGGTTGATATGACTTGCATTTTTGTATGATGCAGAGAGGAGCAGTGATCCAGATTGAGATCTCTCGAAAAAGGGATTTCTAGCATAGTTGATGAGACAGGTTGTCTAAGCATAAGTCCCGGTGAAGCTCGCAGGTTATCCTTGGGTGTAATCATCCCTGATGTGATTCTATGCTAGAAATCACCAAAGTCAAGTTTGAGTACTTCAGGGAGAAGCTTGGTGTTCTCCAGATAGAGATTCCCTCCGAGGGGAAATGATGAGACCTAGAGCCATTCTGACATGGTGAGAGGATTAGGTTCCTTCCATGGTCAGATGTAAGGGCTGAGCCATTCTATCATGGTGAGAGGATTAGGTTCCTTCCATGGTCAGATGTAAGGGCTGAGCCATTCTATCATGGTGAGAGGATTTGGTTCCTTCCATGTCAGATGTGAGTGCTGATCCATTTTGATGTGACTGTACAATTGGTTCAAAAATGATCAGATATAAGTGTTGAATTCCATTCTTGGAATGGAGGAACCTGGTCAGTTACCAAGAATACTCAGTATGGGACTGAGGACCGTTCTGATATGACTATAGGATGTAGTCTTACATGATCAGATGTGAGTGCATGGCCATACTGATGTGATTAAGAGATGTGTTCCCTCTTCATCATATATAAGGGCTAATGCCATTCTCTGGGAGAATGGAGGAACCTGGTCAGTTACCAGGAATCCTCAGTATGGGACTGAGATCCATTTCAATGCAATGTGTTTACACATGGTTGAATGTAAGTGCAGAGCCTTTCTAACAAGATGAGGTTGGATATAAGTGCTGAGCCATTCTGGCATGATGTGTTTACACATGGTCAGATGTGAGTGCTGGGACTTTCTGACAAGATGAGGTCAGATGTGAGTGCTGGGCATGCCTTTCTGACAAGATGAGGTCAGATGTAAGAGCTAGGTGGACCATTCTAAATTAGGGTCAGATATAAGCACTGAAGAATACCTACATGGACGCTAGGCCTACAACTAGCATGAAAAAGGGTTGGCTCTGTAGAACTTCCTGTGATGAGAAGAATGAAGAGATAGCACCATTTGATTGAGATAGCAGAAGCAGTAATGATGATGATGATTTAGTGATGATCCATCTTTGATGATGATCTAGATCAAGTGATGATCCAGACTTGATAATGATCCAAGATTGAAAATCTAGATCAAGTGATGATCCAGACTTGATGATGATCCAGCAGTGAGGATCTAGATCAAGTGATGATCCAGACTTGATGATGATCCAATAGTGACGATCCAGATCAAGTGATGATCTAGACTTGATTATGATATAGTAGTGGTGATATATATCAAGTGACGATCTAGACTTAATGGTGATCCAGCAGTGATGATCCAAATCAAGTGATGATCCAGTAGTGATGATCTAGATCGAGTGATGATATAAAATTGATGATGATCCAAATCGAGTGATGATCCAGATCCAGATGAATATGAATTGAATATGAAGATGAAGAGAACTGAATGATGATCCAAATGATACAGAGAAGAAGACTTGTGCTGATAAATTGTGTCGAGAATACCTCCCTAGTTAAGAGGGAGTGTTGATGTAATTGTAACTTCAGAATGTATTCATCCATATATCTTATGTATTGTACCATGATGTTTATTCCAGGATGTGTCTCTAATGTATTTGAGTCATGTCATACCCCATTGTTTATTCTGGGAAGTTTCTATAATGTAAACAATTCATGTCAATTCATTGTGGGTAACCCTCCTATTTGTCAAGGATTAAAGTCCCCACAGTTGTGGACCCGTAGGGTTGTTAGACTATCCTAGAGAAGTTGACCCTAGGTGATTCATTGTAAGTCTGGGAAATATTCCCCACCATTGTGCTAAGGGTAACCCTCCTTGTTAGTTGGAGGAGGCAAAGTCCCCACAAGTTGTGGGGCACTAGGGTTATTAGACACTCCTAGAGATGTCAGCTCGAGTAAGTAATTATTAAGTGAGGCTGACATGTTGGAGTGGGTTTCAAGTGAACGAAAGAATATAAATAGAGAGTGAGCCTCTCTATTTATTACACACACACTCACTCATTAGGGTGCATGAGTGAGAGAGGAGAAGTTCTCTCAAATGAGAGAGAGAGAGAGAGAGAAAGAAGCTGTGGAGATCATCTTTATGTTTTTGGGTTTTACTGCTGCCATTGGTGCTCATTCTATTTGTGAGGAAGTTGTGGGGTTTTCTCCTTTATGGTTTCCCTGAGGGAAATTCTTCATGTCTCTTGTCTCTTGTGTTTTATTGCTGTGCATGTTATTCTCTCAGTTAAAGATCCTAAGATCATAATGCTAGCTTGAATTATAAAAATCTAACACGTGGTAATCTCCCTGAATGTTGTTTTCGGTGTATGGCTCTAAGCAAGATGACCAAAGGGATTTTCTGATATGGATAAGGTATCCTAGTGGGGTCTCCTGATATATGCAAGGTACATGGGAGCTCAAATCAGTAGTAGTGTTGTCTAATGCATAACCATTCACAAGGGGCATTCCGATATAAAATCGAGTATGTGATGTACCTTTCTATATACCTCAAGGGTATGTGAAAGGTCGTTTGATATACCTACGATACATGGAAGAACCTCGTGAGTCCCAGGATGTAATGTGGATGAGTAACAACAGCTCCTATGCTTAACGATGCCTGAACATGTCTCTAACATATCACTCAAATTTCTATGTAAATTTTAACCTATAACTACCATTAATTTTAAAGTGGATGGTTAAGTGAATGCATGGAATTTTGACAGAAAAAGTAAAACCATGCAGTATGAAAATGCAAATATTTCACTTTACCGTTCATGGTATGCCTACCTATGGGAGGGAAAGAGAGTATTTTCTTTGTTTTGAATACCAAAAATTTCCAAACAACTATCTTGAACTATTCAAAATCAAAGACAAGAAACACTTTCCAAACTCATTTCTCTTTTCTAAAAGCATTCAAAAGGGGAAGAGTCTCTTTTCCTAAAAGAAAAACAAGAAAACAAGAAGCACACTACATGCATATGCACTCAATTTTTCAATTTTTCTCAAAGAATAGATAAATATAACTTAAAACTAGAATATTTTTTATTTTGAGGAGATAGTACTAATGCAAAAGAGACAAAAGAACATAGACAACTTGAAAGCTTGTGAGGCCAATCATGGATCCAATGTCTTATGCTCAATGATGATAATGACCTAATCTCAGTAAAAACATTTCTATTTAAAGAAGAAAAAAGAAGTCCTTAATGAAAACAAAAAATGAAATCAAGATGCTAATCAAATGTTTTTCTTTCAGTCTATATAACATAAATGAAAAGAGATCTCACTAACACCTAAGCTTTCAAAAAAGAAATACTTTCACAATCACAAGCAACAAGCACAGAAGGAAATGGACAATCAAAAGGCCTAGTCTAGCTTTTGAATTCTTCAATCAAACCAATATTTTACCACAAAATTTAAAACCATAAGCATTCATATTTTAACACACAAGCTTGATAGTGCAGGGCTGAAAGCAAACAAACTCAATTTTTTGCAAAAAATGAGAAAAAGTAGTCTTGGAACAAAGCCTATCTGGCACCGCGCTGAAGGGGTCTTAATAGAGCAGTTTTGGACCAGCACCGCTTTTGGATAATAGGATTCAGGTAGTGGCACTATGTGCTACTAACCGGGTTTAGGCGGTGGCTTCGCTTATTGCCAACAGTGCATGATCGGTTCCCTGAATAGATCCAAAACAAAAAGGAGAATGAAAGATCAAGTCAGAAATTAATTAGATCAAGGAAAAAATTGATGGATTGACAGTAAAAAAGAGCATAAAAAGTCAAAATAATTCAGATCTGAACATATCTGAAAGTTTTAAACCAAAATTCACTAAGTTTGATGGCAGATCTGATTGAAGAGAGTTGGATATGGAGCTTGGTTTTGGACAAGAGTTCAAGAAATGAGGAAGCTCAGATCAACTAAGATATGCACTGCTCCCCAGTGGAGTCACCAGATTTGTAACCAGGAATATTTTACCTTCTGTGGACAGAAGCTGTTCCTCTGGTCTGAATGGTTTAGATCCAGAACAAATGAGTGAACGAAAAAGGATGAAGACCTTCCCTGGAGGTCGTAGACACCTGTAATGTTGCTTCGATTATGAACCTGTTTACCTACAAACAGACCAAACATGCAAACACATAAAAGCTACCAAAAAATCATCTACTTATCCATGTTAGTGACTAAGGAATCTAACAACATGTACATGTGAAATCAAAACAACAGTAATGTGGGTCGAAAATCAGCTTTGCATTAAAGATGTATGGAGAAGCTTACAACCATTTCCTTAGTGTTGACAATCATCTCCATGAGACGAACACTTCATCCCCATAAGCTCCAACTTAGCTCTTTATTCTCTCCAATGGCTGGGACTGAGTGGTCAGTCCAACAGCATAACAATACCTCTATATTTCTCCTCCCCAACTATGGACATGAGCTTGTATTTATAAGGCTCAATGGATAGGGATAGTTGAGAGATTTATGGATGAGGTGGCTCCAAGTTTCTATGATGGGGGATCTCAAGCTTAACTGATCCACAATGATAGGGATAAGGGAGGACATGAGGCTCATGATCTAGAAGCCTCGAGAAAATTCTCTTTTTCCCATTTTACCCAAGGTATCACTTTTCTTCTCTTATGACAGAGTGATTTAGATGAGAAACACTTATGGACCAAAGGCCATAAGTAGTGGCACCACTTATGGAAAACAAGATAGAGGTCTTGTGAGCAAGGTACCGCTCATGGGACATAAGGAAAGCGCAGTGCTGAGTTTTTTAACGTAGAATTGGCAAACATAATAGGATTCCACTCTAAGTGCTGGGATTAAGGGAAAACATGTAAGTTAAGGGTCTTATCACATGGTGGTGACAGGATTTGGGTATAACAACTATGTTAACCACTGAAAGCCTATTGAATCTATTTTTAATAAAATTTTGGAAAAGGAGCTTTTAGTGGCTTAGGATAAATTTTCAATAGTTCATTAGCCACCAAAAAACCCATCTTTTGGCAGCTAAAAAATTGGATCCAAGACTACCTAAACCATTGAAATCTCAAAAAGGTAAAACAGTTAGCGTTTCCATTAATATCAACCTCCATCAGCATGAAGAACGCCTCTGACAAGCTCTTAGCCACCGAAAATACTGAAACTGCAGAAAAAATCATGAGCTGGTAATGGAATAGGTAATTATGAAACTGAAGTTATGGACAAGAGACCCAAACCCTATATACCCTCCACCTATCCCATGACTATAGATGAAACACCACAAAACATAGTCCCAGTTAAAAAGATCACTGCATTGCCCATCTCATGGTTCTCATAAGAACTAGTTGTCCCACTGCTCAAGTACCAATTACTAATCAGCCCTTCAAAATCAGCACCCTCTCCTCAATTTGTTCCACATTTCTTGCATGCATTCTCACTGAGCCAATCCCTCTCTGGATCCAGCATTGTAGTATTCTTCCCTAGGGTTTGAATTTCAATTCTGTTGGCGCAGAAGAACATTCAAGAAGATGAATAGAGGAGGACCCACTCAAAAAACTCAAAAACAGGTTTCTTTGGCTAAGTGTCATTTGAAAACGGTCTCTAAGCCACCAAAAGAGGACTTTTGGTAGCTAAGACCGAAATTTCAAGGGGCTCCAAGCCACAGAAATTGGCGTTTTACTATGAAAAGGCATAATTTTAAAATGGTGATTATGAGCGACTGAATAATCATTTTACAAACCTCTTAGAGGTTTTTGTTCCCAACATGTCAAAGAACAATAACCTCTCTTAGTTTTACAACAAGTCTTTTATATGGGGAGAATCAAATCCATATTTGAGCCCTAATTTTCAGATCTTAGAATTTCCCTGTTTGACACATGTTTTTTAAATACAGATCTCGAGCAAATGAAAACGAATTGCAAAAACCTGAGAGAGGTTTTTTCTCAAAAAAAAACAATATACAAAAACCTATTTATTTTTAAACATAGGTGTCACATATTTGGAGAAACAAATCCATCTCTGTGCCCCAATTTTCCGTAGTTTGGCCAAATTTTTGGGGCAAAAGATGACCTGTCAGTCCTCCAGGTGGCATTTTTGACCTCATCTGTCAGTCCATGAAGATTTGCTGCAGATGTAGAATAAGTTTGAGCACTAGACAGAAACATACTCAACCTACCTCACTCAGACTCTGAAGAAGAAGAAGGGCAGGAAGTTGACCTAACAGAGCAGCTTGCAACAGAACATGAGGATTTTCCCTCACCAACGCCAAGGGAAGGTCAAGATAAACCAATGGAATAGAATTCCTCAAGAAAACCTAGGTCTCAAAGAATCAACCAGTTATTAGGGAAGATTCATGAACTATAGGTCTTATATAGAGATATCAAAAGAACCAATGCAACTTTAACCAAAAGAAATACTCAACTGCATAATTCTCTCCTAGAAATGAGAGGGATGTATGTTCTACTGAAAAGGAGAAATATAAGATTAATGAAGGATAAATATAGGCTCTATAGGATGGTCAGAATGTTGAGGTTGCAGAAGAAGGATCCAAACCCTAAAACACACCTTGCACTAGAAACCCTAGCAAAGGTAACTATTAGCCTCTAGGACCCGAAGGTAGCCCATGATGTTACTGATATTCCAAATCTTATGCACGATGAAGAAGTACCAAAAGGTCAGGAGTAAAGTTGTAAAAGGTTGATTAAAGACTAATTAAATTTTGTAGAAAATAGGGCTTTCGGTGGCTTAGGCGAACACAGCAGTTGTTCATTAGCCACCGAAAGTAGAGCTTTCGGTAACTTACAAACCCAGGATTATGTTGCCTTAACCCTCAAAAGCACAAAAAGGTGTAGAAAGACATATTTTCAACACAGAACCTATATTGATGGGTGCAAACACCTCAAGGGTGAATTATGAATTTGAAAATTGATTAAAGGCATTAGTGGAAGGGGTCTGTTCTAGTTTTGAGGGTGCCATCAAGGTGAAATGGGTCACAAACCCTACCTGCTTTTGACAAACCGTGACTCATCTATCAAATAACAGGTCATAACTCTACTTCAATGATCACTACAGTTATCAAAGAGTTCAAGGAGTGAACAAGTGTTAGAGTTAGATAGGTTAGTACTTAAATTAGGGTTTTTTGACCTAATTTTGCAAAAAACAATTATTTTATTTATTTTTAGTAAATTAGATCCAATTTTTCAGGATCTGAAATAAATTTTGTAAAGGATATAAAGCCTAAGACTTATGTTGAAGAAAAGGTTCTAATTCGGATACTTTTATACCATTATTGTTATCAAGCTTCTCATGTTATTCATCATTTAATATAAGCTCTTTTTCCATTATATGTTCAACTTCCATATTTTTTATGTTTTGTACTTGTGCTTGAATGTTTGATTCAGATTTATTCTTCTTATCTAATGCCAGATATATTTCATCCTATCTATGTGTTGATGAGTCGAATTACAAGTAATTTCCCTTGTTATGATTAGCCATTCATATGTGATTTCTTTATATATGATTCTGCTAGCATAGTAAGTTCTCCATTTATTCACCTTATTATCAACCCAGTGAACATTGATGGTTAGAAGCCTTATCGACAATCGTTTGATTGATTTTTATGCATGTCTTGAGTGTGTGAGGTCCTTTAGGTCATATGACTTGATCCATTTAGAAAAACAATTAAAAACATTTAAGTTACCGGGCATCCTCGAGCTGCAACCTAGAGGAGTTTCCTGGAGTGCTAATAAACTGCTATTGTGGTGTGGGAGTAATGGTACTCGATGAGACGACACACAAATCCATTGTTGTAATCAGGAATATTGCACCTTCTGTGGACAGAAGCTATTCCTCTGGTCTGAATGGTTCAGATCAAGAACAAATGAGTGAATGCCAAAGGATGAAGACCTTCCCTGGATGTTGTAGACACCAGGAATGCTGCTTCGATTATGAACCTGTGTACATGCAAATAGATCAAACATGAAAACACATCAAAGATACTAGAAAATCATCTAGTTACCCATGTCAGTGCCTAAGGAATATAACAACATGTACATGTGCAATCAAAACAACAGTAATGTGGGACAGAAATCAGCTTTGCATTAATAATGTATGGAGAAGCTTACAACCATTTCCTTAGTGTTGAAAGGAATCTCCATGAAACAAACACTTCATCTCCATAAGCTCCAACTTTGCTTTTTATGCTCTCCAATGATTTGGACTAGGTAGTGAATCCGACGGCATAACAATACCTCTATAGTTTTCCCCTCAACTATGGACATGAGCTTGTATTGATAAGGCTTAATGGATAGGGATAGTTGAGAGATTTGTGGATGAGGTGGCTCCAAGATCCTATGATTGGGGATATCGAGCTCAAACTAACCCACAATGATAGGGATAAGGGAGGACACGAGGCTCATGATCTAGAAGCCTCAAGAAACTTTTATTTTTCCGATTTTACCCAGGGTATCGCTTTTCTTCTCTTATGACAAGGTGGTTTAGATGAGAAAATATTTTAGACCAAACACCATAGGAGGTGGCACCGCTTCCTGAAAATAGGGTACAATCAGTGCTAAGCAAGGTACAGCTCATGGGCCACAAGGAAAGCGCGGTGCTAAGTTTTTAAAATTAAAACTGTCAAACAGAGCAAGTTTCTACTCTAAGTGCTAGTATTAAGGGAAAAAATGGAAGTTAAGGGTCTTATCACATTGTGGTGACAGGATTTGGTTATAACAATTGTGTTAGTCATCTCTAGAGGAGGAGGTAAACAAGGGAAAGTGGTCGTCATAGGTGTGTTGGTAAACAATCCTAGGCCTACTGTAGATAAGGAAGGGATGTCTACGCTATCAATGGCACTATCAACGGCTAGGATGACATGGTCCAGTGTGGCCATCCCTTGCAGATCGTAATAAGTCAATTGGTCAACCGTCATGATCTTCCCATCATGGGAAAACATCATAAGGTGAAATATGGTGGATGCCATGTCTCTCATGGAATACATGTAACTATTCCCGAGAAGGAGGTTGTAATTGAGTTGGGCATTAACAAATTCTATGTCGATCATAAACATTTTACTGGATAAGGAAATAGGAACATTCAAGATAATTCCATGGGCCTTTTTAGAGAGACTGTCATAGGCATGAAGGGAAGTGGTGGACGGTTGGAGGGTAGGGGATCGAAGTTTCTACCAGAAAAATGTTGACATCATGCAAGTGGATTCCCCTTCATCGATGTATGACCAAATTCTGAATTGAGATGTGAATATGGAAGGTGATGGTAGATGAGATTCTTGGATCTCCTGGATCCAAATCGAATGTGATCAATATGGAATCAGAGGGATCCATGAAACCTAGTGTAGATAACAATGCTTTCCACTATGGTGGGCATGTTTTGAGAACCTCAAGAGTGAACAAGGTTGTAGGTGACTTAGCCAAGTCATCAACGATTTTGTAATTCAAGGAAGCTCTAGCAATGGCATTGTTGGCGATACAGCACATGGGAAACTATGGACCTCTGGCCTCCCCATCAATGGGGGGTGTAGGCAAGTGGAGGGGCATGTTGGAAGATCCAAAGGTGGATGTTGCTAATGGGTCATTAGTTTCTATTGTGGACCCATACTAGTTACGTCTAGTTTGGAGGTTCACCTCTTTAGTTGATAGTGTCACAAGGTGATGGATACTAGTCTCCATAGGTGGAGCCATTGTGGGTGTTGTAAGAGAAAGTGGGGAAATGGGTGTGGTTGCAACTGTTCCTTAGAGTGGTAACATGTTTTGGATAATCATAGGCAGAGGCATTGGTGGCGATGGGTTGTGATGAGCCTGTGCTGCTGCATTAGTGTCCCATTGATATTCATTCTAGAGAAAATGCTTGACACGGTCCATATGTGGAAATTCATGAGTATAGTGACCATAGACGTTGCATAATTTACATGGATGATTAGTCTATAATGGAGCGGTTCGTATTGGTCAATTAGGATATTGGGGGTTTTTCGCTGGCGGGTTAGCGCCATTGTTGTTAGGAGTATTAGGATGTTGGACGCCTCCTTATGGTTGGTTGTTACCTAGGTTCCTTGCTTACTTTTTATTACCCTTCCCTGTTATAGCTGATTTTACCACTCCAGGTGAATCACACTTGTATGGCCTTCCCTTGTCCCTCTGCAGACTCCTTAGACCCCTTGGACCATTTTTTGTCCTTTGATGTCCCTTTGACCATCCCTCAAAACATGTGAAAATTAATACACGCGACTTTTAAACCCTTAATTGTGTATATACGTGGGTTTGACCCCTAAAACCGCATACATTAGGATGTGTGCATAATCCAAATCCTTTTGGAGTTTTCCTTGACATGGATCCAACTCAGTTGACTCCTGGCCTTCCCTATGCCTTGTGATCACTCATATTCGACCTTTCATTACCCCTTTGAAAAGCTATATAAGGAACTCTTGGGTACATTGAAGACATATGAGAGAATTGAGAGGAAAGAAACTATAGTCCATTGTTGCCAGACCTTGTGCTTGAGTCTGCATCCCTTTTTCCCTTGGAGCACTTTTGTGTTCTTCCCAAACTTGCCTTTTACCTATGAGCTTGCTATCGAGAGATGGAGGATTGAGGTGGTGGAGGCCCAAGTGGAGGATTCAGTTTCTCTGATTTGCAGACGTGCCGACAGAGGTTGTATTCATTGTAATCTCTGATCTTATATTAATAGAAATATATTTACCTATCCAATAATGTATGTTTGAATGAATATTTTATCCATGGATGATTTCAAATGCTTATACATTGTTGATTATATATGCTAGAATAGATCTAACACCCACATATATAGTATGCTTGTCTTGTTTACTTGTTTTTGAGGAAGTGATCTATCAATTCAAGATGAAGTTTGAAAGCTCAACGGGGATCTAATTCAGCCATCTAGAATAAGGTATGAGGTCTGATCCTTTAGTGTTAGATATTTGATTTCTATTGCATTTTGTAAAGGATTGATTTCTGGAGTCAAGCTGTCTGTTGTGGTACCCCAAGCCATAGGAATTTCTCTTCATAATAGAATTGGCAACTCCGCTGGGGAGTTCCTAGTAGTTGTCCTTTGGAGGTTTTCTATCGGCATTCAATGACTTTGAATTGCTCTTTTTTCTCTTGTTTCTATGTCGGGTCTGGGGGCATGTTTTCCTGGTAGTGTCTGATTGGTGTGAAGTTTGTCTTAGCTTGTCTATTTGCATTTATTTTTATGCACCTTTCTTCCTGTACGTGAGTTTTTAACTCACAGTCACGTATATACGTGGGTTTCACTACTATTTCTGCGTACACACGTGGGTTTATTGCGAACAGTCATGTATTCCCTTAGTTTTTCCTTATAAAGTAAGTTGGATGGTTGCTAGGTAAATTTTGAGAATTGCTGAGTCTCCTTTGATACTGCTAGAGTCTGTATACACCTCTATTTCTGACCAGAGACATTTTTTTAGGGTAAATTTTCTTTTTGAAGAATGTTCTTGTCATTGCATTTTCAATTTTTTTGTTTTGGGATTAGTGCATTAGATTTCTTTTACCTTAGTAATTTGCTTGAGTGTTGCTTGAGTGTGCTTCCAGAGTCTGGGGGTTGTAGAATCATTCTTTTTCTTTAATATCTCATTTTTATTTCAAAAAATCCAAAAATATTTGCTTATCATCATGCATTGCATCTTGCATTTTGCATAGTACTTGCACTAGATTTGCTTTGGAGTATTAGTCAGGATTTCATATAGGAAATATTGCATTTATCATTTGAAGAGAATTGTGCATTCCACGTAGTAGCATACCTTGTTTTTTATGGACACAATGCATTTGCATTGATTGTTAGGTGTGCATTTTACTTCATGTTGTGTCATAACACAATTAGTTGCATGGCCATATCCCTCTTTTGAGTAATAAAGCCAATTAAAATCAACGCCTAAATTAAAATGAACTACACTATCTTATTTGATAGGGTTCACCAACAAGATTAGGTTTTAGGGTCTTGCAATAGTTCATTGTGAGTAAATTTTCTAAGACCACTAAACAACAACATGTATGTGTCTGTCTAGGTGAGTGTGTGAAATTCCTTGGTATAACCAGTGTTTCTCAGGATCCTCCTATCAAAAGGGAGTTAAGCACGAGGTAGTGTGAGCAGTTATTGATTGGGATGACCCCTAGTCATAACTGAGTAGCACCGAAGATATTTCTAGGATTGTATTCGTATCTGGGGGCTCTTTCAAGAGTTTCAGGATTTTCTACCCTGCCCGTATGGTCAATCCCACCTGCGACTGTCCCTCCTGAGCATTGATTATATTGAGGTGACCTTAGTGGCCTTACGTAGGATGTCAAGGGGGTACTTTGCAGGGGTTATTCTACGGGTGTCTCTGCCAGGTTGGGGTCGGACAGCACAGTCGCTTTATGCGTTGAAGCTGAGGGCCACAATAATTGGTTACGTACCTCCACTTGTTGTGTATGGGAGTCTCAAGCCTCTCCTAGGCGAGACATACCTGCTTCATTCGGGAGCTCACTTATCCTACCCTTGATTGCTTGTATTTGGCTTTAGATTTTATTGGTGATTGCTCTGTGCATGTTAGCTTTCCTGGGGTTTGCGTAGATAGAGAGTATTTTATATTTTTTGAGTCATTGTGGATTTGGGTGTGGCTCCTCGTCGTTCTCGTCATTTAGTAGGACTTTCACCTTCTACATATCCTCCTCCTTTGGGAGAGAGAAATAGATAGTCTAGGCATACTACTTCGCACATTGATTCACACACCATAGGAGACCATATAGAAGGTATTCCTAAACCACCTTCTCCCATTCATGTGGAAGATGGAGAGTTTACTCCTAACTATGATCCTTCACCTGATTTGAGTGAGTTAGGTCCTGTGATTTCTGAGATAGGTACTTTTCATGATAGACCTACTTACTCCAGGGTTGATTCCCCATTGACACATCACCGGTATGGAATGCCGGAGGACGATGAGACTCATTTTGAACCCGCGAGCACTAGTTATGGTAGTTATGTTATGTCTGTTTTTTCTACACATGATTTGGCATTCCATGTCGAATCTGAGTTTGAGCCTAACACTATGCCTGGGGGCACTCTCACTCCTTACCATGCAGAGAGGTTTGGGAGCACAAGTCACATTGCACCTTCCATCCCGATGGTGGAAGCCACATCACATATTCCTGCTAGGTCTAGGGTTAGTGATCCTATTAGGATACCAGATCTGAGACAAGTGACTATAGGGAATAATATATACATAATTACATAGGTCCCTTCATCCTCTATCCCTAGTTCTTCGAATGTTCACCATTCACCTCATTCACGTGGTTCTTCTAGCCAAAATGTTGCTACGAGTCAGGTCCGTACTCCAATTACTAGACTAGTTGTGTCGCACATTCATGCACCGCCCGTTGTTTCGGGAGGTCATGTTCATATTTCTAGAGGTCACATTACTACTTTTGGAGCATATATTCCTACTTTTGGAATGTATATTCCTACTTCCAGAGCTTATATTCCTACCTACGGAGTGTCTCATGGGACATCTCATGCGATGACTTATGCACCCTATTATGGGACGTAGTATGGATAGGGTTCTTCACCTTATGGTGTGGGTATCAACAACCCACTTACCCTCCAAATTATGGCTTTGTAGCTCTGAATAGTCAAGGTACACCACACTATGGTGCTTCCATGCCACCCTATAAGGGTCAAACGAGAGGAGGGCACTATGGAGAAGGCCATGGTGGTTATGGTAATCAGACCTATGTGAATCAGAACTATCAAGGAGTGGTCCATCGACCTAATCATCCTAGGCTCCCTTTCCTCGCAATGATGAATCTTCCTGACTTGTCGAGATTGATGAACGATCCTATAGCTCATGACCCAGCTTGGCCGGCTGTCCCTATTAAGCTTCCCTCGGACATACCCAAATTCGAGGGAAAAATGATAGAGGATCCGAGCGAACATGTTACTACTTTTCACCTATGGTGCTCTTCGAATTCCTTACACCAAGACTCCATCCATTTAAGGTTGTTTCAATGCACCCTTACAGGGTTTTCCACGAAATGGTATATAGAGCTACCTAGGGGCGCATTCGCTTTGTTCGATGACCTAGAGATGACTTTTCTTAACCACTTCCAGCTACTAGTGCATTATGACGTTGGTACTAAACTCTTGTCAACATTTTGGCAAGATAAAGCCACACATATCTCGGATCATATCCAAGAGTGGCATAGATGGAAGAGGTTAATTAAAGCCTTTATACCGCTGGAATTCCTCCTTGAATGGTTCCTTAAGTCGTTATTTCCATATATAGCGAAGGATGTTTCTACATCAGGAGTGCAAAATGAGAAACAAGCCATTTTTAGGGTGCAAGAACTGGATTTGATTTATGCTCAATCTAGTTTGTTATATGAGATTATTCCCAATGCTCCACATTGTAGTTTCGACCCCAAAGTTAAACTTGGACCACATGCTGATGGCATTGTTGGTTGTGCGATTGCTAAACCTACGGATTCAGTTGCAAAATAAGTCAGTCAATTGTCAATCAACCAATCTGATTTGGGACAAGCCACGGCTTTCTCTCAACCCGCCCAAACAACGAGTGTGCTTTCAGTGCAATCGTTGGACCAGAAGGGTAAGAAGGGTAAGAATAATCGTAAGGGTGGGAATAGGAATGAAAATGCTAATAATAATGACAAGAATGCCCGTAATGCTGGGGGGGACAAGCAAGATAAACATAAAGTTAAATTTCCTTACAAGTTGGGTAAGGACGATCACCTCACTTACTTGTGCCCTCGTATCGATGAAGCCTCGAGATTCTTGGCACAGGGCCCAGCTGTGCTGACTAAACCTTTACCTCACAATCAAAATATGAACTCAAGGACCCATGATCAGTCTGGTGGTGATCAAGATACACTGGAGGGTAGTGGTTGTGGTTGCATTAACATGGTACATGCTACGAAAGTTGTGACCCATGCGAAGGACTATGGTTCGTCACAACCCAACCCAGGAATGGATCCTGATCCACTAGGGACTCCTTTGCGTATTGAAAAACCTATGGATAAACCTAAAGCTACACTTCACATTCCTAAGGGAGTCCTTAAGCATTCGGGGCACAATCCTAATGCCCGAGCTGCCTAGAACTATTCAGTTGTTGAGAATTTGGGCCATACTCCTTGTGCGATGTCTGCACTGGAAGTGCTTCAGAGTCATCCTTCGTAAAGGAAGGATTTGCTTTCTTCCCTTGGTGTGAATGATGATAATTCTTCCTCCATGATTAAATTTGAAACTGCAGGAATTTAGCCTCGCTTTCCTTACTATGTGTCTCTTTTGATTCACGTAGAATGTATTAACATGACCTTTAAGCGTGATTGATGAAGGTGCTGCTGCTTCTGTGATGTCTTTATCATGTTGGAAGGGTTTGGGTTCCCCTGAGTTGTCTAAATCAATGACCATGTTAACTGCGTTCGATGGGAGATCATTTAGGATGCACAGGATTCTCCCTTCCCTTAAGGTCCGTTTGGGAGGGAAGACCATTACGATAGATGTCAAGGTGGTTGATGCACCCCTTGAATACAATATCTTGCTGGGTAGGAATTGGATGTACAGTATGCAAGCCGTATCTTCTTCCCTATTTCACGTTGTATGATTTCCATTTAACAGGAAGATAGTCACGATTGATCAAATGACATTCAAGAATCTGTCAGTTACCGCATCTTCGGGAGATTTGATCCTGATCGTTGAGCACTCTCAGCCGGCAACTGGGAGTGTGGGTGTAGGCATGTATCCATCCCTTATGGGAAGTTTTAGTTGTCCTACACCTATCCTTATGATAGGGTCTAGTTTCAGTGAGGCTTCAACATCTATGAGATCGGTTTCTTTTCACACACGTTATGTGGAAGATCCTTGGATTCTTCCTACATCAAGTACTTCGAGTGAGCCCATCATGATGAACATGCTGTTGCTTGCAACTATGGTAGCTTACCAAGCTAATCTTGAGTGTGTTGCAGAGCCTAGTCATTCCTCTTCACGGATGGAGGAGGAGGACCCTTATGTGCTACTTGCATGGGAAATATAGTCTTTTCACGTGCACGACTGCCTTGATAGTGTTTTTCCTTCATACAAAGTGATTATTGAGGCCATGTCGGGAGTTGAGCCACCATGGGAAGAGATCTATTGTAGATCTTACTATCTTCCCGAGCTTGACCACTTGGAGCATGAGGAATTTAGGGAGGTTCTTACTGAGAGAATTGGTAGTCCCATGGTTCCATTAATCTCTCCTAGTTTGATGGCTAATGGGAACATGCATATATATCTCCAACGATTCCTATTAATATCTCTCGCGATCCTAGGTGGATAGAGAATGCCTATATTGGGGCAGAATGTTTCCATGCTGAGATTCAAGAATACATCGAGCTGTTTAAAGAATTATGTGATATATTTTCTTGGTCTTAGAATGAAATGCTAGGTATCGACCCTCACATTGTCGAGCACGAGATTAATACTTATCCCAACACTAAGCCTGTTCAACAACATTTGCATGCGATGAATCCTAGGAAAGCACCCACGATTAAGGCATAGATAGAGAAACTATTGAAAGTTGATTTTATCTATCCCATTCCCTTGATGGAGTGGGTTTCAAACCCCCTTTCGGTGGATAAGAAGCAGGGAGCGATCTGCATATGTACTGATTTCCATGATTTGAATTGTGCCTGTCCTAAGGACAATTTCCCCACACCATTTATTGATCAGATTTTGGATGAGTGTGTGGGTAGCGAGGTTTTTTCCTTTATGGATGGCTTTTTCAGATATAATTAGATACAAATTAAACCTGAGGACCAACAAAAGACTGCATTTATTTGTCCTTAGGGAACTTTTGCATATTGGAAAATGATTTTTGGCCTTAAGAATGATGGAGCTACTTTTTAGCGGGCCATGACCTTGATCTTCCATGATCTCAAGTTGATTATCGAAGTATTTTTGGATGACCTTGAAGCTCAATCTCATATGAGAATGCGTCATTCCTATCACTTGAGATTGGTATTCGAAAGATGCCGCCATTATTTGGTTGGGTTAAATCCACACAAGTGCATCTTTTGTGTGAATTCGGGTTGCTTATTAGGATTCATTATTTGGAAAAAGGGTATAAGAGTCGACCATTTGAAGGTTGAGGCAATACTTTAGTTGTCTCCCCCAAAAAATATTCGTCGTCTTCAATGTTTGCAAGGCATGGCAAACTTCTTACGGAGATTCATTGTCAATTTTTCCGATTTGACTAGAGGCTTCATGCATATTTTGAAGAAGGACACCACCTTTTGTTGGGATGAGCAATCCCAGGCATCCTTTGATGCGCTCAAGTGAGCCCTAGCATTGGCCTCGGTGATTAGTCCCCCAGACTATAGCCATGATTTTATACTTTATGTGGCCACGTCCATGGAGATGATTGGTATGGTTTTGGTTCAAGAGGATGAGGAGCTCCAAGAGCATGTCATATACTATCTGCGCTAGAATCTTATTGATGTGGATATTCATTATTCTCATGTTGAGAAGCTTGCTTTAGCTACCGTACATGTGGTTCAACAGTTGAGACATTATATTCGCCTTCGCCAGACCTTGGTTGTAGCCCATGTCAATCCATTTCAATTCGTCCTCACTCGAAGGATGATTGGGGGAAAATATAATAAATGGATTGTCATCCTGCAAGAATTTGATCTCGAGTTTGTTTCAGCAAAATCAAAGAAATCGTTAATTTTTGCAAAGCTTATATCGGATTTCCCAAGCGAGGACGAGGAGTTGGTTTGTGAAGATACGTTTATCGATGAGCACATCTTCTTAATATCAAATTTAGACCCATGGTATGGGATATCATTATATATTTACAAACATTGAAGGTCCCTACTCACCTCTCACGGGATCAACGACGACGATTACGTCACGTGTCTAAGAATTACCTCATAGTGAATAACACTTTGTACTTCCATGGGGTAGATTCCATTTTATGACGTTGTTTGACTCATGGTGAGGCTGAGGTAGTGCTAAATGATTACCATGGAGGGGCGTTTGGTGGTCATTTATCTAGGCTTTCTATAGCCCAAAAAATATTAAGAGCAGGTTATTTCTGGCTGTCGATCTTTAAGGATTGTGTAGATGTGGTCAAGAGGTTCCACCCTTGCCAGGTGTTTGCACGTAATATGTGCTCAGAAACTGCCCCGTTACATCCCTTCACTAAGTGGGGCTTGATTTTATGGATTACAAACCAACTTCAGCTGGGGGGCATCATCATATCATAGTGGCTATTGATTACTTCACAAAATGGTCTGAGGCTATGCCTACAGTTAAATCCGATGATGAGATAGCCGTGAACTTCATATTCAACCAGATTATTACTCAGTTTGGGATTCCGAAAGAGCTTGTCACTGACCATGGCTTGCACTTTCAGAATCATATGATGGAAGAGTTGGCATCAAAGTTAGGGTACAAACAAGAGCATTCCTCCTCTTACTACCCTCAAGCGAATGGACAGGTAGAAGCAGTGAATAAATGACTCAAATCCATTCTCCAATGAACCATCGCATAAAGCAAGAATAATTGGCACATTATGTTATATCCTACTTTGTGGGCATATAGAACCACTGTTAAGACTGCCATGGGTTTTTCTCCATATCAACTTGTACATGGAGTGGAGTCAGTATTTTCGGTTGAGTGTGAGATTCCTTCTTTGAAGCTAGCCTTAGAGCTCTTACCAGACACTTCACCATTGGAGGAGCGTTTGGTCCACCTTGAGCAACTTGATGAGCAGCGTCGAGATTCCTTGGTGGCTCTAGAAGTAAATAAGCGTCATGTAAAGGTCCAGTATGATAAGTCTATATGTCCAAGGAGGTTTAGTGAGGGAGACTTGGTCCTTTTGTGGGATCAACTGAAAGAACCCTTGGGGGTAGGAAAGTTTAACCCCATGTGGCATGGTCCTTACGTCGTCAAACGCGTGTTAGAGAAGGGTTCTTATGAGTTAGTGGATTATGAGGGAACGACCTTGGTGGAGCCTAGAAATGGGCTCTATCTCAAAAAATACTATGCATGATTTTTAGCAAAGGCTGGTTATTGTATATTATTGTGCAGTTTTGCATAGTTAGGTCTTTTTCTTATGGTGATCGGGTTTGTGAATAGTTTCTGTTTCTTTTGGCAGATGTCAATGGAATCTTCCACCTTCATAGGATTCGCATATGGTGCAAGCCGTCACACTCAACACTCAGCCTCTGCTGCTTGGGTGATTTATACTCCTATGGGTCAAGTATTGTCTTTAGGAGGCGTATGTTTACGGCCGTCTTCAAACAATGTTGTTGAATATAGTGTTGTTATTGAGCTTCTACAAGATGCCATTTCACATGGCATTCTCTCTCTTGAGGTACGTCTTGATTCGGAGTTAGTATTGTCATAGCTTAATGGTTTGTAACATGTTAGAGATCCGACGTTATTAATAAGGTTCTTACGTGTGAGATTATTAGAACGACAATTTGACAATATAACATACATACATATTCCAAGAATTAATAATCAAGTTGCTGACTCATATGCTAACTATGTGTTAGATTGGAATTTGTTTCATACATAATAAATTCATCACAAACACAAATTTTACACATGTAAATAAATAAACCGATCATCATAAAACTTCTTATATACATCCAAAATGTGGTAATAGATAGTGTCATAATACAAAAATGGGGCTCTCGAGCCACCAAAATATAATACACAGTAATACAAAATGTGTCACTCCCAGGTCTCTAAGCCTTTGGAGGAGGAGAGGGGTTGTGATCATGGAAGGTCACTATGGCTCTAGCTAGCCGTCGGAATAATCGTACCCATGCTCGTGGTACACCCACCACTTGGTGCTGCATAGCCTTAGGCAAGTCCTCGACTTGCACCATGGGAACTCTGTGTGTCAGCGTAACAAAGTTGGTATGAATGCTTTGGAGCATCCACACCCATGATATTGTCTCCTCTTCCCCTCCATCTGTGACAAGGGAAGCCTTCAGGACACCGTGGTCCCACATATGCATGCATATGGTAGATGTCACTATGCATTGTCACCCAAAAACATGTCTTTCGATTCCATATAATCAGAAAACACAAAAAAATTTAAATAACTCAAAAATTTTAAAGAGAGGGTCGAGATTCGTTACCTATGTCACCGTATGCCGATCCTGGTGGTAGCGGCATGTTCGGGTCCCCCAAGAAATCTATCCCTGCATAGAGGTAGTCATTGATGGCAACTATCTGTCGCCACCACCATGGAAAGAAATCAGCTGGAGAGGGGTTGGACACCCTACCTCCACCCAATCTATGCATTGCATCCACCCAACACCGTTGGGATGGATCTCATGCCCCGTGTAGGGGAACGTCAACTCTGGGGCTCAATCCTAGAACACACTCGAAGAAAAACGTGCTCAGTATGCTGCTGAAACTAAAGTTCCGCGCTCTTCCCATATTACACTCACTGAGCTGATGTTTTATGTTGCTTAGTAGTGTAGTGCTCTAGTCATATATTGTGGGTCTCATGCACTCCACTGCATAGAACATCAAAGGCCGCGAGGCCTGGTGGAGTGAAGCCAAGCCTGCTATCCTTCCCAGTGTTAGTAGGATGGCCTTTAGGCCCAGCACCTGTATAGAGTTGGTTGGGATCTGAATCCCCACCTTCTCCATGTCCAGATAGCAATACACTGAAATGTACTCATCTATAGTCAGGCCACCTCCGGGTCCACGAGAACGTAGGTTCACTACTTACCCCCGTCGAGAAAGTCCAGTAATAAAGTATATGACCTCCACCTCTATGGTGAGGGACATCCCATCTATCTAGAATGACTCTGAGTCTGGATCCCACTAATCCACTAGCATCTACAGTAGTCCTAGTTTGACCCTTAAGCCACCAAGACACCAAAATTTGTGGAGCCCACATGCACGTAGTTCTTGTTGAGCCATTCGATCAGCCCTTACTACCTCCTCTACATCACCATGTTCATGCTCTCTCCATTCTAGGAGCATCTTGCACAAAAAATTAGAATTTTTCCCATTAGAACACTTAAAAAACCTTATGTGTGGCTGCATACATGACTGTTTTCCAAACAACCGCATATGTACGCGACTGTGAGGGAATTTTATGTGTATATCCAGCCCTATACACAGAAAAACCCTCGATTTATGCATGGGCCGCAGCGCCTATTTTGGATTGGCCTAGAACTCCCAAAACACCATGGAATTTGATAAAAATTGCATCAAAATGAAAGAGTAGAGCATGGGTAAGTACCTGGAAGAAATAGGAGTGGATTTCGCCGGCTGGATCTCCTGGAATTCACCGTTGAAAATCTGAGCTCAATTGGGTAAAAATTTCAAATGTTTTATAATGTTTTGAATTTTTTACTATTTATAGATTTTTTTTCAAATTTGTACCCCCTTTTCTATAGTTTGGACCATTTCTAATCATTTTGGACTGTTTCTAGACTAATTTATGATGTAGGAGACCTTTCTTAGTGTTGTTTCAGCTGTTGGATTGACCCGTTCATGCCGATCTCAGGTATCATGTCTAAACTGGCATATAGGTTAGGTTTCATCACTGTTTTCATTTTGCATGACCTTATGACTGTTTCATTATAGCCTTAGGTACAAATCCACTCTATTATGTCACAGAACCTTCTTGTTGTTTTAGAAGTGGCATGGTAGGAGTGGTAGAGCTTGACCTTACATGGTTACCCTAGTTAGTGCCTTATTTTCATTTGGTGCCCATGCTGATGTTTTTTCCCTTAGGGTGTGGGAGTCCGTTGTATAGTATTGCCATGACAATTTGCAAGAGCCTCATACTCCTCTTGATATTTTTCTGGCCTATTTCCTTTAGGACTCCCTTATTTCAAGTTGTAATTGCATTATCATGAGCTTTTCCTACCTCATTGAGCCTTAAGCCGTCTTCCATGAAATTGAGTTTCAGCCATATAGCCCCAGCTTGTCTCATGTCTAGCCATGCAGATCCATTTCGTATATCCTTTGCAGCTTGATTCCCTATTTCTACCGGGAGGGGATTTTCCCCCGAGTGTCACTATCCTACACATGTATCCTTGCATTGAGCATAGGTATGTTTCACTGCTTGGAACTAGTTTGTTTGCTCATATGACACTCATCTCCTCCTAGTCTGTAACTATAAAGCAGTTTTATTCTTTTTCAAGCTTTTGAAATATTTGAAAAAGTCCAAAAAATCAAAAAACCAAAAAGCCGGAAAAGGAAAGATGTTATCTTTTCGCATCTGTCAAGTTGTGTCGCCTTCGAATAGAGCACTGTATATCACATATGTTGGTTGGGTTTATATTCTGACTTTAGGAGCTGTACTCATTTATCTGAGTTTATCTCCACCGACTAGTTAAGCTTCCAGTTCCCATGGAGCCTCTGTCGATGCCTCCTGTGTTGCAGAGATGTCCTAGTTTTGTATATCGAGTCTATGCTTCCTTTATTTAAGTCACCATATGCCATTATGCTCTTGTTCGAAGAAAGGTGAAACCTGAGTCAGCCATTCCCAGTACAGTTACTGGTTCATGCACCTTATGATCAAGTCCTTCCACATTATACAGCTTTGTTGAGTACCTCGTGTTGGATGATGGGGGATGCCTTAATGCCCTCCTTCCAACGGATTTCATCCCATCGACTTCAGATCATTTATTCTGGGATTGGAATCTAGAGTCATTTTTGAGTTCCTTGATACTTGTAGTCATCAGTGGCAGGTTCTCTCACCATCGACAGTATTTGGAAATACATCAATGTCCCCTGATCGATGGATCCTCTCAAGTGTTTGACCTCAACACATCTATTCGCACTTGTTAGTTTGCACTCTAGTACCTCGATTCCCATTTTTATTTTCAGTGGGTGATCTTGCGTCTATTAACGGTATACATCAATGACCGGTAATCATACGATGGACTACTATGTTTGACCTTGACACCTCTATTCACATATTAGGACATGTACTCGTAGCGGTTTGTGTAGAAGACTTTCCAGATTGGTGGCATCTCTTATATGCTACCTCCTTGATCGTGCCAATGTTCATGAGATTTCAGCTCTCGTGACTTGATTCCAGTATATGTCAGACATTTCCAGCTATTATGGAGATCTTGATCCATTTTATATCTTCAGCCATTATGGAGATCATGATCCTTTGTATATCTTCATCATGGAGATTCTGATCTATGTATATTGTATGTGGTGATGACCTCTCATGTGATATTGTGTATCATGCCTATTCATGGCCATTGTAATCTTATGTATCCGGGACTGCTATATGTATTTGTAGTTATGTGTAGAGTTGTATCATTGTACTATGCTGATTGGGTTGTTGGTCTTCCATTTGGGATCCTTCATCACTCCACTTCTGGGATGGACTTATAATGTATTTCGGCCATCGTATGACCCCTCTCACCTCACACATTAGGGGGCATATGTTATAGCTGATTTTACCACTCCAGGTGAATCACACTTGTATGGCCTTCCCCTGTCCCTCCGCAGACTCCTTAGACCCCTTATACCATCCCTAAAAACATGTGAAAATTAATACATGCAAATTTTAAACCCTTAATCACGTATATACGTGGGTTTGACCCCTAAAACTGTGCACATCGAGATGTGTGCATAATCCAAATCCTTTTGGAGTTTTCCTTGACATGGATCCGACTCACTTGACTCCTAGCCTTCCCTATGCCTTGAGATCACTCAGATTTGACCTTTCATTACCCCTTTGAAAAGCTATATAAGGAACTCTTGGGTACATTGAAGACATATGATAGAATTGAGAGCAAAGAAACTATAGTCCATTGTTGACGAAACTTGTGCTTGAGTCTGCATCCCTTTGTCCCTTTGAGCACTTTTGTGTTCTTCCCAAGATTTCCTTTTTCTTGTGAGCTTGCTATCGAGATATGAAGGATTGAGGTGGTGGAGTCCCAAGTGGGGGATTCAGTTTCTTCGAATCGCAGACGTGCCGACAGAGGTTGTATCCATTGTAATCTCTGATTTTATATTAATAGAAATATCTTTTCCTATCCAATAATGTATGTTTGAATGAATATTTTATCCATGGATGATTTCAAATGCTTATACATTGTTGATTATATATGCTAGAATAGATCTAACATCCATATATATAGTATGCTTGTTGTGTTTACTTGTTGTTGAGGAAGTGATTTATCAATTCAAGATGAAGTTGGAAAGCTCAACGGGGATCTACTTCAACCATCCAGAATAAGGTATGAGGTCTAATCCTTTAGTGTTAGATATTTGATTTCTATTGCATATTGGAAAGGATTGATTTCTGGAGTCAAGTTGTTTGTTTTGGTACCCCAAGCCATAGGAATTTCTCTCCATAACAGGATTAGGATGTTGGACGCCTCATTATGGTTGGTTGTTACCCAGGTTCCTTGCTTACTTTTTATTACCCTTCCCTTGTTGGTTATTAGGGGCAGGTTAGTTGGAAAGATTATTCTAAGAAAAAACTTGTCCCAAGAAAGTCAGATGAGATGGGGCAGGTGCCGGATCATCCTACATAGGTGGCGCATAGTAGGTTTGAGGAGACGGGGGGGCTATAAATCTTGTCATTGGTCCTGACTATAGTTGCATCGACCAAGTGGGGACATGGTAGTGCTGACATGGTGTGGATTGCACATAAGAGGTTGTGGCTTTGGACTGAGCCATCATTCTTCAATAATCAAGTATATGGTTTGGTTGCACAACATTATGGGTGTTGCTCTTGTGTCGTGGAACCATAGGGGTTTCCACATAGTACTATTGATGTTCGGAGACTGAACTGATGACACCATCCACAGCATGTGATTCCCCCAACATATCGCAGTGAAAGGTGCCAGCACAGGGAGCATCTTGTATGATGGTGTATATGAATCCAGATTTAGCGTAGATCAAATCAAATTGTTCAGCCTTCAAGATGGATTCTTCCTTAGATTGGGAGATTTTAGAGGCGGTGTCCTTGGCTATGGGTGGTAGCAAGGTCTTCAAGAACCAATCGAGGATGATCTTATCATTAAGCTGGATCTTGCATAGGCTATGCCATTGCCACCACTCATGGATGTGGTCGGTGATGTGCATAGCGGTATTCTCATGGAAAGATACCAAGATCTCCATGCCTTCGTCAAAGAAGATAGGGAGTTGGAAGTATTGGAGGAACATGAAGTATAGCAAAGTAAATCCAAGGTAAGAGGATTGAGGTATTTCAATATACCATTTTTCTACAGCACCTATGAGTGTGTGTTGGAATAATATCAGTCTGATCAAGTCATCTATAATGCTTTTTGAGGAGCACCATAGGTGAAATGACATAATTGGCTTTTGGGGGCACTCACCCACCTTTCCTTCAAAATTGGGAATGTCCGAAGGAAGCTTGGTTGGAATGGGAGACCAATGGGGTTGATGACTGATTTTGTCATTTGTTAACCTAGATAGACTCGACAACTTAATATGAGCCATGAATGGTAGGTTGGACCCGAGGTTGGATCAGGGGTGGAGAGACAATGGTGTTGGGGTTGCCAAGAGTAGGATTCCCCTGGATGACTAGGGGCACCTGAGGTTGACTTCCCGCAATGGGGATAGTTGGGATGATCGTGAAATGGCCACTACCCCAAGGTATATATGGTGGTATTGTTGGAATTATAGGATTTGGAGTGGGGCCACCAGTAATGGGTATCGTTCCCTCTGCAGTAAGCATACTGGTGCTAGGACCACTGGAAAAGATATTAGTAATGATGTGTGGCAGGGACATGGGTCCACTACTGCTGAACCCTCCAAATAAGGGATCGATATTTGTGCTAGCCATGGGGCTAGATGGTGCGGTGAATAGGTTTGGATCTGATTTATAGGAATCTAAGTCGAAATCAAATGTCGTGTGGCCTTCTGAAGGTGAGGAAGGTTGTTGAGGATGGCCTCGATGGTGATGGTCTAAAGGTCCAGACTGGGGGGAGTTCCCCATAAGTCATGAGGAAGAACATGGTGTATTAATGGTGGATTTTGGTAGTATCTAGTAATTAAATTATTGACCCCAGTCTTAATGTCTTCCTATTGGTTCATAGCTGGTCACCTGGCCACCGGGACTGCCAAAAGACAACGCTTGGATTTTTCCTTACAAAGGTGTATTTAGTCAATCAGAAGGGGTCGTTTCCAATTTCACTTAGCGATTTCCTCATTGGCTAGCTAATTTGGGGGTTCCTATAGTACTCCTCAAAATGATTTTTAGCAAAAATCCCAAGTACTTCTCACAGTTGAGTCGGTTGAGACTTATGTCCCAAACTGAAAAAATATTAAGTAAGTTGGTTACTTTTATGGTTCACTCGGGGTCATGAACTAAGTTTTGTTGGATTATTTGGTGTGAATGTGTGCATTTGGTGTATGAATTTGTGATTTTTATTTTCAATTATGCAATAAGAAAATAACACTGGTTTCCCTTTACGAAACAAGCAAAGGGTTTGTCCCAAACAAGGTTCAAAGGTAAGGATAAATCCAAATAACCTGCAAGACAATGTGTAATCTAACTGCAACTTTTGTGAATCAATAGGGTGACTACCACACTTTTGTATCCTTCAAATCCAAGAAGGATTTTTGGGCTCTCATAAAAATGGAAACAAGTCCACCCGTAGATCCGCAGGCCACACCCCAAATGACAGGGAGGACATGAATGCCTTGAGACCCCCAATGGTATCCAGTCCTAGTAGCTTCCAAGGTCACTTTTTTTAATGGAAATGAATGATAAAAAATATAGATTCCTATTACTATGGTTACTCAACCCCCCATCTTATCTGAGACTACCTAGAGGGGGTAATGACTGAGTAGAGGAGGAAGGGATGAATAAGAATGTTAATTTCCAACATTTAATAATGAAATACAGAATTTAACTTGTAGAAAACTAACAAATAAATAGACATATTCCATGTAACATTCAAATAGTGGCTAATGGGTCATTTCAGACAGTAAAAAAAGATGTAAAATGGCTTAGAGGCAGACAGGTCACTTGTAACTGCAGGGTAGTGGCGACTGAGTCATGCAAATGGACCACACACTAGTGACTTGGTCGTATCTAATGCACAAAACAATCATGACTATGTCCTCAAAGACAAGTCATGCCTTTCATGGCCTGAGTTGTGACTTGGGTCATAGGTTTCGACCCAAAAGTAGCAACTGGGTCATGTGTTTGAGCCATAAAGACACAATGAGGGCCAAAACAAGGGAAAAACAAAAAATAGATCCAATAGGAGCAGGCAGTGGTGCCGTGTAGACTCATATTGACCACTTGAATGATAGTTGAGCCTCAAAATAAATCAAATACCTACAAAACAAGAGGATAAAAAATGATAGCCCTATTTTGGTTTCCAAAACTATAGTTGAGATTTCACCCTGTCTACGTGCAAAAGCACCTCCCTTCTATCAAAGGGACATAAGGGTAGAGTTCAAATGGAAACAAGAGCTACAATAAATAAAAAACATTAGTAACAATAAATTAATAACAATGGCTATTCTAAAACTTAAAATAAAAGCAAGAAAATTATACCCTTTGTTTGAAAATTAGCCATCGTGCCCTAATCTTTGGATATTGTTAGTTTTTCAACATTAAGCTAGAATTATTAGGATATTTAACTGAGAGAATAACAAGTACAACAATCAAACACAAGAGACAATGAACACTATGTTTTTCCTCGAGGAAACCATAAAGGAGAAACCCCCGCAACTTCCTCAGAGATAGAATCAACACCAAAATAGTAAAATCCCCAAAACAGTAAGTGATCTCCCAACAGCAGTAATCTTCTTCTTGTCTAGCCCCAGTGTCTTCTCCTTCCTCAACTATGCGCTACACTTGAGTGTGGATGACATGTGTGATAAATAGAGATTTCAGTTCTCTATTTATACTAATCCCGACATGACTAAAACCCTACCAGGGTCGACCTCTAGTGGGAGAGTCTAATAACCCTAGTGCCTCAAAACTATGGGGACTTTAACCCTTAGACAATCGGAGGGTTACCCACTATGACTTTACATGACTTATTTACATAATTGATGTTGGTTCTGACTTGGCAGACCTGGGTTTACTTTACTGTACCAACAAAACCCCTAGCTCACTGGCCCTTTCGGTGACAGACTGCAGAGCGGCCTGAAGTCTCACCCGAAGTGATCTTAAATGGGGTGGCTGAAGACTCAGGTGTCTTCAACTGGGTTCTGCAGCATCCTAGGGTCTCGCGACTCTTCTTAGCCAACAAGACCTCTCTGCGAGGACAATCTCTCCTTCTAGATGGCGCTGATAGGGGAAGGACTCTTATCGCATCGCATCTTCTCTAGCGATGCGTAGATTTACTCTTCTGCTGAGCTCCTTCCCTGCGATATCTCACACCGCAGCTCCCCAGACAATGCGATATCTCCTTTATACCCTATAATATGTCCTATAATGAGGCTCAATATGCATATCAACTCTCAAAGTCTTGCGACCTCCCTCCTGGGTCCACTAACTCTACTTATCTTCACCAGGGTGTTAAACCACTTCACCTAAACTCTACCATTTAACACTCTAACATCAAATTGTACTGAACTCGCGGAACTCATATACTGGAGTCACTTTACACTGTTACTGTCAACTATCATGAATCAAGCATTGGTAAACTCATACACAGGATACTTGATACATTTATCTTGCGTTTAACCTTCTATGCGCTATAACTGAAGCATAACATAAATACATTCATCACTAATAAGAAACATTCATGTAACAGATAACAGATGGAAAACAGGTAAAACACAATCACATGAACAGTCGCACAACACACAGGTTTTACGTGGTTCACTTCCAGGGGGGAAACTACATCCATAGGAACTATTTTTTATCTTATAGCTTGAGAGAGTAAACACAGTTTCGCTGCAACCTATTATGCAACCTGAGATCTTCCGGGAAACTCCACACACACAACCGGGAGCCCTTGTCTCTTAGATCTCTTCTTCTTCTTATATTTCCTTCTTAAAATATACTCTTCCTCTCTCTCTCTCAATCCCTGTGGATTGTTACATTCATGCTCAAGGAGCCAGCTACTGGTTACAGTAAGATAACTACAGACTTAAAAACAGAACTAGAGCTCGACTCAAAGAAAAACTATCTTTCTCTCTACTATCTAACTGTCTAACTGTCTAACTAACTGACCAACTGTCTAACCTTTTAAAATACAAAATACATGCTTATATAGGTGGCCTGAAGGTCTCACTCTATTACAACACTGTGGGCCTTTCCCAACAGTAACCCAAAAAGCCTAACTGTGACAGTCGGTGCATCTGTACTATGGGTTGCCACTTACCGTCACACCACAGCTTCCTGCAGTCTTCCACGCTTCCCAACACTGATCGTGGGTATGGGCACTGCTTCCTATATAGTCCTCTTCTGTCCTTTGTCTTCAATACCTCGGCCCGCTGCTCCTTTTCCTTTATGAGGGTAGCTGATCCCTCCTGTCTTTACCATTTCCTTAAGTGCAGTGGTTGAGCTCTCTCTTCTTGGCCACTTGAGTACTATTTCCTTTGACTTCTTCTTTCGATATAGTATCTTTTCCTATAGCTGCGGGGCCCTGCTCCAACAATTGATCCTCTCGATCGAAACATTAGGGCATGAAAATATGACTCACTTACATTATAGATACATCCCGAAAAAAACATTGGGTTACAATACATAAGATACATATATGAATACATTCTAAAGTTACAAATATATCAACACTCCCTCTTAACTAGGAAGGTATTCTTTCGACACAATTTTCGGCAGTGGTCTTCTTCTCTACATCAACTGGATCATCTATTCATCTGCATCTCAAGTCTTCTAAGTCTTCAAGTCATCATCAATCTTTGAATCTGGATCATCATGGGACATCATCACTGGATCTGGATCATCACTCGATATGGATCATCACTAGTCATCATCACTCGATCTGGATCATCACTGGGCATCATCACTGGATCAGGATCATCACTGCTAGATCATCATCACTATATCTGGATCATCACTCGATCTGGATCATCACTGGTGGATCATCATCACTAGTTCTATCTCATGATTCTTCTCGTCATAGGAAGTTCTACAGAGCCAGCCCTTTTTCATGCTGGTTGTAGGCCTAGCCTCCATGTAGGTCTTTCTTCAACACTTATATCTGACACTAAATCAGAATGGCCCACCCAGCACTTACATTTGACCTACTCATCAGAAAGGAATGCCCATCACTCACATTTGATCATGTAGGAACCAATCCTATAATCATATCAGAAAGGTCCAACACTCACATTCATCAGCATGATAGGACACAAACTACTATCATCTATGAAATGGCTCTGCACTCACATCCACCAGCATGGTAGGACACACCTACTACCATCTATGGAAAGGAACTACACTCACATCCACCAGCATGGTAGGACACACCTACTACCATCTATGGAAAGGCACTGCACTTACAATCACCAGCATGATAGGACACACCTACTATCATCTGTGAAAAGGAACTGCACTTACAATCACCAGCATGATAGGACACACCTACTATCATCTACGAAAAGGAACAACACTCACATCCACCAGCATGATAGGACACACCTACTATCATCTGTGGGAAGGCCACTGCACTTACATCTGATCATGTGGGAACACATCCCTCAGTCACATCAAAATGGCTCTCAGTCCTAGACTGAGGAACCCTGGTACCTCACCAGGTAGCTCCATTCAAAGAATGGAAGTAGCCCTTATATCTAACACTAAGTCAGAATGGCTTAGCACTCATATCTGACATGGGAGGAACCTAATCCTTTAGCCATGATAGAATGGCTTCAGCCCTTACATTTGATCAAGTGGGAACACATCCCTCTTTCACATCAGAATGGCCATGCACTCATATCTGATCATATGAGAACACATCTCACAGTCATATCAGAAAAACCCTCACCCTTAGACTAAGTTTTCTTGGTACCTCACCAGGAAGCTCCATTCTAAGAATGGCAATAGCCCTTATATCTAATCATGTAGGAACCAATCCTACAATCATATCAAAATGGCTTAGCACTCATATCTGTCATGGAAGGAACCAATCCTCCCACCATGACAAAATGGCTCAGCCGTTACATCTGACCTGCTCGTCAGAATGGCTATGGATCTCAGCACTCATATCTGTCATGGAAGGAACCAATCCCCTCACCATGACAGAATGGCTCAGCCCTTACATCTGACCATGGAAGGAACCAATCCTCTCACCATGTCAGAATGGATATGGGACTCGTCACTTTCCGTTGGAGGAAATATTGATCTGGAGAACACCAAGCTTCTCCCTGAAGTACTTGAACTTCACTCTAGCCAATGGCTTCGTCAATACATCAGCTATCTGTTCCTCTGTCACAACATACTGGAGCTTCACTACTCCCTTCTACACCATATCCCTGATATAGTGATACTTGATCTCAATATGCTTCGACTTGTCATGGAACATTGGATTGTCTGACAACTTCACGCAACTCTGGTTGTGTCAATGTATACAAGTAGCATCCAATTGGAGATCAAATATACCAGACAGT
Source organism: Pseudotsuga menziesii (assembly GCA_001517045.1). Lineage (NCBI taxonomy): Eukaryota > Viridiplantae > Streptophyta > Pinopsida > Pinales > Pinaceae > Pseudotsuga > Pseudotsuga menziesii. The sequence continues at coordinate 24,309 of LPNX011189226.1, read as the reverse complement.
AGCTTCTGCAGCCATACTGCCTCACAACTAGCTGAACAAGCTGCGACATACTCTGCTTCAGTTGTACTCAGTGCGACACAGGATTGCTTCCTACTAAACCAAGAGATCACAACTGATCCCATGCTGAAGCAACACCCTGAAGTGCTCTTCCTATCAATGGCATTTCCTACCCAATCTGAATCAACATAACCCTCCAAGTTAATCTTCTGATTCGCATCGTACTTGAGCCCATAATCAACCGTACGCTTCAGGTACCTCAGAATATGCTTTGCAGTAATCAAGTGAACATGTCTCGGATCTTTCAAGAACTGGCTCAAGGTGTTCACAGTAAAGCAAATGTCTGGTCTCATGTTCATTAGGTACATCAATGACCCAATCATTTGACGATACATCGTAGCATCAACCATCTCTGATGAAGCATCACTCAATAGCTTCAGGTTTGATGCCATAGGTGTGGCCATAGTCTTGCAGTCCATCATCCCAAACCTCTTCAAGATCTCTACTACATTGGAAGAATTTTGGGGTCTAAAATGGGCCTCCTAAGGAAAATAATAAAATAATAGTTAAAATAATAAAATAATGGTTAAAATAATAAAATAATATTAATTAATTTTGGAGGAAGAAAGAAAAAAACTACTTTTTGTGTTCGTATTTTCGACATATCTCCTTGTTTTTTTACTCCAATTTTGATTGGGAGAGTTCATTGGATACGGAATTTGATTCCGCACCCAACGAGTACCCACACTGCATACTTTTGATGGACCCCGCTACCCTAAAAACAAGAAATACCTGAAAAAATGTGATGATGATGTCATCATCACATTTTTTTCAGGTATTTCTTGTTTTTGGGGTAGCGGGGTCTGTCAAAAGTATGCAGTGTGGGAACTCGTTGGATGCGGAATCAAATTCTACATCCAACGAGCTCTCCCAATCAAAATTTGAGTAAAAACACAATGAGATATGTCGAAAATATAAACAAAAAAAGTAGTTTTTTTTAATGACAAATATGCCAATTCAACCATTATGGTTGACTTATTTTATTGAAATTCTATTGGTTCTTGAATTCCAACTCACAAAAACTTATTTTGGCACGTTTTCTTATAAGGCCCATTTTAGACCCCAAATTTCCTCTAATGACATACTTCCCTTGTCCAAGGAATATTCCATCCGCACTCTGCCACACCTCCATACCTAGAAAGTAATGCATCATACCCAAGTCCTTCATCTCGAACTCAGTAGCAAGCTTTCTTTTCGTATCAACAATAAACCCACATGTACCTGTCACAAATAGATCATCTACATATAGTAAGAGCATCACTGTGTTTCCATCCTCAACCTTGTAGTAAAGGTTGGAATCTGCTTTACTCTTGGTAAATCCCAAACTGGATAAAAAGCTGTCAATTTTGCCATACTAGGTCATGGGTTCCTGTTTCAAACCGTACAGGTCTTTCTTCAATCTGCATACATGATACTCTCTATCATGTGTCTCAAAACCGAGTGGCTACTCTACATACACGTCCTCTTCCACTACACCATTCAAGAAAGCAGCCTTGACATCCATCTGGTGTATCTTCCATTTCATCACTGTAGCCATAGAAAGTACTAATCTGATGGAAGTGTATCTAGATATAGGTGCAAAGGTTTCTTCATAGTCTATTCCTTCTTTCTGAGAGAAACCCCGAGCCACAAATCTTGCTTTATAATTTTCAATACTACCATCTGCAGCATGCTTGATCTTATAAATCCATTTGGAAGTTACAACTGACTTCCCTTCTAGTCTTGGGACAATATCCCAAACATCATTCTTCATGATTGATTGATATTCTTCGATCATAGCATCTTTCCATTCTTTTCATTCTGCCGCTTCTTCGTAACTGGAATGTTCTTTATCAATGAAATCACATAGTAAAGCTACATACCCATAGCAGGATCTGGTCCTCTTTCTTTCTCTATGATTCTCTTTTGGAGTCCCATATATTTCCACACCTTGGATAAATTCTCGTACCCAAGCAGGTTTCCTCTTATGAGGATTCTTCTCTAGAGGTGGATCTACAGGTCTTTGTGGTTCTTCAAATTCTCGATCTTCTTCTTGAGCTTCTTCATTCACGGTTTTATCATGAATTCTAGGTGCTTCTACTTCTGCTTCTTCGGGTTCTTCAGTAGGTATCTTTCTGGATTTGTTGTAAGCTGTGTCTTCATCAAATGTCACATCCCTGCTGATGTCAATCTTCTTGTATCCTGAGAAATAGATTCTATAGGCCTTCGAGCTTTCAGAGTATCCCACGAATATACCCTTCTTTCCAGAAGGATCTAATATTTTCCTTTTCTCCTTTGGGATGTGTATCTACACAGGACAACCGAATATTCTAAGGTGGCTGACTTCTGGTTTCTTGCCGGAGAAGACTTCTTCAAGAGTCTTTTTCTCAAGTACTCTATGTGGAGTACGGTTTTGTACATACACCATTTTTCTGGCAGCTTCGGCCCAAAGATGCATAGGAAGATCTTGATCATGAAGCATGGCTCTTGCAGCTTCCATGATAGTTCTATTCTTCCATTCTACAATCCCATTCTGTTGTGGATTTTAAGGAGTGGAAAACTCCCTCTTAATCCTTGAGTCTTTGCACAGCCTCTTGATATCATTTGAAGTGAATTCTCTACCATTGTCCAATCAAAAAGTCTTGATCTTCTTTTCAGTATGGTTCTCGATCAAGGCTTTGAATTCCTTGAATTTGCTGAATACTTTGTCTTTGTTCTTCATGAAGTAAACCCATGTCTTCCTAGAAAAATCATCAATAAAAGAAACATAATATGCATACCCGCTTAGTGAGCTTGATGACATAGGACCGCATACATCGGAGTGGATGATTTCCAAGATTCCTTTTGCTTTTCTTTCTCTACTTGGAAATTTCTTCTTTGTGTTCTTTCCCTTCTCACATCCTTTGCAGACCCCATCATGTTTTGCTTGGATATCTGGAAGACCTTCAATAGCTTTGCTTGCAATAGGTAGTGCTATGTAATGCACATGTGCAAGCCTTCTATGCCAAATTTCACTTGGCTCTATTGTATCATTGACCAAGGCTTGTTTTGGATGGCCCTTCAATTTGTACAATTCTCCTTCTTGTTCTCCAATTACTACCACATCATAGATAGTCTTTCCTCTAGCCCACATAATGACTTGACCATCTATGAAAGCAACCCACATTCCTTTTGCATCCAATGCTGATATGGAGAGAAGGTTCTTCTTGAGTCCTGGTACAAACAATACTTCCTTCATTGTTAGAGACTTACCAGAGTCTAGTTTATATGAAGATTCTCCACTACCTTTTATTGGATATTGGTAGTCATCTCCTAGTTTCACCTTGTGAGGTGATTCATGTTTTGATAGTCTTACAGAGGATTCCTTGAATCCAATCATATGTTTGGAAGCCCCACTGTCTATAAGCCAATCATCACTTCCATGAGTAATGCTACCTGTGAGAGCATAAATCAAAACATATTCATCCTCGCTTGAGGAATATTCACTTTCATATCTAGATCTCTTCCTGGATGGTTCATCATCCTCTACAGCATGGGCATGCTGTATTATTTTGTTCCCCTTCTTCTTATGAGAGTGAACCCTATTCTTAGGACAGTCTTTTTCATAGTGTCCTTTTTCATCACATGTCTAACATCTCTCTAGATAGGTCCTTTCTATTGTTATCCTTAGAATGAGAGTTCTTACCTTTGGGGTAATGAGGATTTCTTCTTCCCTTATTGGAGTGAACTATGAGGGATTCATCTTCACTTCCCATCTTCTCTTCTCAGACTGCTATCCAAGCTTCTTCTTGAGAGCATTCTTTCCATAGTCTGCTAAACTTGACTAACTTCTTTCTTACACAGATTCCTTGGATGAAAGAATCCCATGACCTAGGGAGGTCATTCAAAGTAGTCATCACAATCTATGCATTTTCCACTTCTTCATCAACAAATTCTAATTGTTCCTTGATTTGGGAAGCCCTTGTGAAGTAGGACTAGATAGTCTCTGCATTCTGAATCTTCACATTCTTCAGTTGATTCCTCGGAGTCATCTTCTGGTTTATGTTCTTCCCTTCAAACAACTTGGTTTGGGCATCAAACATAGCTTTAGGTGTCTTTAGAGAGGACACCTATTGGATAAGGTGATCCTTGATAGAATCAATAGTGATCCTCTTTTCCATAACCATCTTCTTCTTATGTAAGGCTTTTTCCTCATCTCCCTCTGGAATTGGAACCTCCTCATGCATGTAGGAGTCTAATTCATTCTCTTTCAGGACAACGAAGATCCTATACTTCCAGCCTTGGAAGTTATCAGCTCCCTCAAGCTTTTCATCAAGATTGGTATGATGAGACATCTTATCTGAGAACCTCAAATGGAAATACAAAATATTTTATATCTTACCAAGTTCAAGATGTTGGATTTGAAACTTGAGCTGAAATTTTGCAGAGCTGGTTAAGGAGCAAATTAGGGTTTTTCTTTTCTAGAGTTCTGTCCAACCAAATGCTTTGAAATTTGTCCCTAACTTCGATTTTGGGGAGGAGATCAATCTAGGCCTAGGCTCACTAAAAAATTCCTCTTCTGTGAAAATCCCTAATTTCCGGTAGTAGTGTCGGGTCCAAAACTGAAAAACCTCATAATTGAATTTTGCTTCGACAAAAAGATGCACCCTAAGGAGGAGAGTTATTCCACCTTACTTTTGCTGAAAATATGTGGAGGAATATCCACAAACTAGGAAGCCCTAGTTCCTGCAGATGCACAGTGTCTTCTTCTCAAGTTAGTTCTGATACCATGTTAGTTTTTCAACATTAAGCTAACATTATTAGGATCTTTAATTGAGAGAATAACAAGTATAGTAATCAAACACAAGAGACAATGAAAACAATGTTTCTCCTCGGGGAAACCATAAAGGAGAAAACCCCGAAACTTCCTCAGAGATAGAATCAACACCAAAACAGTAAAATCCCCAAAACAATAAGTGATCTCCCAACAGCAGTAATGTTCTTCTTGTCTAGCCCCAGTGTCTTCTCCTTCCTCAACTATGTGCTACACTTGAGTGTGGATGACTTGTGTGATAAATAGAGACTCCAGTTCTCTATTTATACTAATCCTGACATGACTAAAACCCTACCAGGTCCGACCTCTACTAGGAGAGTCTAATAACCCTAGTGCCTCGGAATTGCAGGGACTTTAACCCTTAGACAATCGGAGGGTTACCCACTATGACTTGACACAACTTGTTTACATAATTGATCCTCCCGATCGGAACATCAGGGCATGACAATATGACTCAATTACATTATAGATACATCCTGGAATAATCATCGGGTTACAATACACGAGATACATAGATGAATACATTCCGAAGTTACAAATACATCAACAGATATAGGCCCACAGGCTGAAAGGCATGTAGGATATCTCAACGTATGTGATGGGAAATGGTGTGGCTATAAAGTGATGGTTTGATGGTGATTATTATGAGAAGAGTGGGTTCTCAACGTACTCATTGATTTGAATAATGAAAAAATGGCATAAGAATCTTGTTGATGGGGACCTCCACCCTCTTTTTATAATGAATTTTTGGCCTTCTCTCTCTTTTAGGGTTTTGGAACCCTATTTAGGGTTTTTAGCCCCATTTTCTATGTTTTAGCTCTTTTTTGGGTCTTTAACCCCTTGTTTGGGTCTTTAACACCTTTTATGGGTTTTTATGCCCTTTTATGAGTTTTTAGGCCCTTTTTTAATGTTTTTTGAGCTTTTTGAGAGAGAAAAACGTTAAACCATAGGTGTGGAGGTAAAAAATGAGGGAAAAATGATAGGGAAATGATGTTTGTATATAGTTTAGGATATGTAGATATAGTTGAACATTTTTTTGCGTTAACAAGAATGACCTAGTTCAAACCTATACGGGAGACAAGTGTGACCCGACCGTGCTTGTTAGGGACACAAGTGCGAATTGCGTGGAACCTGTTTGAGAGACATGAATGACCTAGGTCACACCTATCATAATTTTTTGTACAACCTAGGCTACACCAAAAATATCGATAGGAGTGACCTAGACTAGAATGGAAATTTTTTATTAAACATGGTATAACTGGTACTTGATGGATGTGTAGGATTCCTTGAGTTGGATGGCAGGAGAGAGACATTGGATACCTTAGACATGAAGTTGAGGATAATGATTTAGTACAAGATACATTGTCCCATATTGGGATACTAAATTTCTTCCAAATCACTCTGATGTGTTCAACAAAGTTGTTGTTGAACAATATAGTGAGCTGCTGGGATAGGGATGAAGAGCGCTTCCTGATACAAGGTGAGGGGTTGCATATCACCCTCTGCAATGCGTACTTCCTGAGTGGTCTCCCATTGTTGGGTGTTATTAGCGATATCCTGACAAAAATCTTGAGAGGAGTGTCTATGGATGACTTGTGTGCCCGATAATGCTATTTCACAACTTATGGGCATGCGTCATACATACTTGTGTGTGACATCAATATTATGGAGATTCATGCAGTGGAAATGATGGTACTACATATACTGGGATGAAAAGGTCCACAAAATATATTGGGTGTCTAGTTAATGATGTTCAATAGTGTTCTATGGGAACCTACTATGGGTGGGCCCAGATTTATTTTACAATGGTTAGACATGGGATGAACCAGGCTAGCCTGCTAGATGTTGATTTCTGGTTCCCATCCTTTTTGTGCTCATTCTTATTTGAGTGGTTATCAACACTCCGGCCACATCTAGAGGTGCACAATGAGGCACCACATGATCCTTGTATGAGGAAGTGATGTGAGTTCATGATATGGGAGGGAGGTAGCTTGGTAGGTCATTTCTTCACCTGAGAGATATTTATACAATGGTGCCAAATTTTGATCCTCATTGAGGATTATCCATACTGGCATTGATTACCACAAAGATCCATAGATGCATCGATGTCCTGAAGAGTCCTAGGGACTAGATAGTATGTATACATGGCTCTTTGTTGTTTCAATCATATATTTGTGTTTACTAGCATAGTGGAAGCTAGATGATACATGTGATTGACACTAACGACTTACTTTGTGCATGTGCATACGTGGGAAAACATCCTCTAGTGGGATACCAATGACACAAGGGTAGAGTGGAGGGGCACAGATACACCCATTCACAGGAAGAGGAGGCTACGAAGTGTTACATTAGACTCACTACGAATGAATGTGGAGAGTATACTAGAGGGAGTCACTAACAATGGGTGGCAGTATCTAGATGACAACTTGATCGACGTGTGTTGCCGATCCCTTCTTGAGCGGATCTATTTGATGAGGAGGATTTTGATGGATGGTGAGTATGTCAGAGCAAAGGCATAGGGAGATGTGTCAATGGAGGAGGAGACAAACTCTGACTCAAAGTAGAAGCATGTGGTGTTTCCCCTCAATGCATTTGATCCTGGAGAATTTTTTATTATATGTATTATGAGAAATCCTGTGCGGCTTCCCCTTTTTGTAGTTACTCAGGGAGGCTAATCTGTGTCACTTCCCCACATTTTGAACACCAAATGTGTGGACCTTGCTAATATAACTAGGGGGGAAAGAGGCATTAATTAATTATCCTAGGGAAATTTTTCTAATAATTATTATTGAGCCATGTATTAAGTTTTTATTTATCATGATTATTAATTTTGTAATTTAATTATGTGGAAATTGATATTTCTATGTCAGGCACAATTGGTAAGCCAACTTGATAAGGGAGGAGATTAAGAAACAAGAAACTCTATGAAAAAAGTAATCATAGATAAAAGGGAAAGTGCCCAAAATCTATGACAAAAGATGTCATAATAAAAATGTGAAACAATTGACTAAGGAGGGAGAAATTTCATTCTAAAGACTCATTCTCAAAAGAAGGAAATTAAAAAAAATATGTCATAGGGAAAAGCAGGAAACAATTGACTAAGGAGGACACAGTTTCCTTTTTGGAGGCTCAGTACAAAAGCAGGAAATAAAGAAAAAATTGTCATTGAAAAAAGAAGAAAATATGGGCCTGAGGAGGGCACAGTTTCCAATTTTGATGAATGAAATATGTAGGGAAACAAGTCACAAGTGTCCCTACTTTCCAATTACTCAAGGATGGTGCATATATGGCTAAGGTTAGGGTTTCTATGTGGATTACTTTCTCTCACATGTCACATGTTGCCTCTACTTTCTAAGCAGGTCACCCGAAGATATATTAAAGGTGAATTTGAGCTCATTTACTAATTTTGGTTGATGAATTAATTGTTTGATGCTTATGTGAGCATGAATTTCTGAGTGATGTGCCTCAATCACTTGGGAGATGAGCCCCAAACCTTCCTTTCTCCACTCCTTGATTCACATTACCTTCTATTTACAGGTATGGAGCACTTAATTTTCAACTATTTAATTCATATAATACATATTTTTCAGCCTCCATCACATTCAGGTTGACATCCAGTGAAGCCCAAGTTTCACCTACGCTCTCAGCCTTCTTTATTCATAGTTTTGGGCCTCCTACCCATAATTTCGATCCCTCTTGGGTAATTTTCAGTCAATCCAATGATCCATGATGTATAAAATATTATAAACTCTATCATTTATCTTCTTCATGTTGAAATATTTCTATCCCTGAAGTTTACCTTCTCAATTTCTCATGAAAAGCTCAATTTGTCATCGCAATGGGGGAAATTAATCAATCTAGTGCAATAATAAATAAGAAAATATTGTGGGAATGAGTATAAATGATTATAAATTTCCACTGAATATACATAATTTCATTAATATTTAATTTACTTCTTGGAAGTCGATCTGTTACGAATTCTATGCTTAATTTTGCACCCTAGATAGAACGCTAGTTTTACCATTTCTGTTACAAAATGAGTGCTACCCACTAAAATTCAGTTCTTTAAGTTTCTATGGATCACATATAGACCCAAATACCCATACATAACTCCATAACATACTTTATTTTAGGTCGTATATTCACTTTTGGATCCGCCATTGTGTAGGGTCTCATTAGGCCAAAATTGCCTAAAAATCCTAGTTCTTTCCTAAACTCTCCAGACAACTCCATATCTGTTAGAAACTATCCCAAACAATATTTTATTCTATATTAATGTATTATAACACCTATTCACTTTTTCCCTATCCCTTGGTCAAAAGGACAGAAGGAATTTTCATAGTTTCACGGTTGGGTGACCCAAAAGTGTGGTAGTAAGTTTTTGCATAGCGGACTATGAAATGTGACTGGTCCTTGATATAAATGTTTTGTGGGAAAGGAATTAAATTTTATGAAATTAATATTTTTTTCATCCCACTTCCTACTCTCACATCTGCAAATTTCTTAGAGAGAAAATCCTTATTTTCCTAGTCTGAAGATGCACTGAGTGGTTGTAGTTCAAAAATCAGAAATTTAATTTAATTTCTACAATTAGTTAGTGTTCAGGTATGTACATCAAACTTGGGAACATTTCAGTGGTATCAGAGCATGGTCCTCCATATCTACTCTTGATATTCATCAATGCGTCCAAAATATAATTTTGATACCAAAATAAATATCCCTTGGGAGGAGGAGATTCAATCTATGGATGGGAGATTCCACGAAGAAAGGGATGATAAATATGAGCTTAGGAAATTGGTGAAGAACATGTTGAAAGGTTTGAAGGAAAATTCAACCAACATCATACAGTCTGGTTAAGAGACCAAAGAATTCGTAGATAAATATTTGGGAGTTAAATATGGAGAAGGGAGCAACATTGGTCCCCAATGTGAAGAAAGAAAGGTCATCGGTGGGTCTATTTTGTCCAATTATGGGCCTCAAAATAGGCCTCTAGAATGTAGAGTTGAACCAAATTTACAGCCCCAACTTACTATGCCCAAATTGGTAGAGATCCCAAAGGAATACCATGAAGCACAGGCTGAAACCATTCCTACATAGAAGGAGAAGGTTTTTTGTTTATCAATCCTTGAGTGAACAATGCAGAACATATATGCCATTCATATATTTCTTTACTCTGGAAATACAAAATATATTCATAGATCCCTAATATGGGGAAAACATGAGAAATATTTCACACATGGTTGATGAAGTGTGCAAGAAAGTGGAGACTATATGGTTTCCACCTAGAGCCAAAAGAGGAGTCAGAAAGCAAGCTTCTTCATCAAAGCCATTTTCTTGCCCAAGCATTATGAGAATGTTTGGTTTTACTTGTAATCTATTTTCCAAGAGCTGTGAGTTGAGTAACACTCAATATGAATAAGCCTCAATTTCCTTGAAAGAAGAGGAGGATAATCCATGTGCAGATGAAGACCCAACAGTAAAAAATATGGTTGTTGGTAGTGTAGAGAATTAATACACTTCCAAATTCTTTTTGGGTGATCTTCATATCACTGGCAACGATGTGGGATCATGTACAAGTGGAGAGACACCTTTTCGATCAGATCCAAATGGATTTTTCAAATCAGAATTATATACACCTTTGGAGCCACCTAAATAAGAAGAAAACAGGGCCACACTACTTGGGTGTGAGCCATAATTATTTGTTGAAGAGAAGGCCACCATAGTACCTGTACAGAAATAGGATAAGGTGAATAAGAGGGATAATACAATTTCTGATTTTTGGAGAATCCATGTACACCTGCAACCATCTGATCCTTGGAAACATAAAAATTCTTCACTTGCATCTGAGGACTGGAAAAGGAAGGCCAATTGTGAGGGAGATAAATTCACTCCTAGTTTCCATGTTGGTGATCACAAAATTAGTGAAAAGAAGGGTGAGGGTGTCAATGTGACAATATGGTGAAGAAATATTTTGTATAAGATCCAAAATAAGAAGAAATATCATATCTGAATTCATCATTTGAATCTCCTAATGAATTGGAAGAGAAGCCCCCACCAGCTCGGTGTGAACTAGGAAATATGAAGGAGAAAAATATGATGCAGAAATATGAACAAAATTGATATTTTTTCACTCTCTTGCAGCAATATGAAGTTGTAGCCACATCAAAAGTGAGGATTGACAATGGTAATAATTCACATCCCCCTATAATTAGTGACAAGGTCCAAGAACCACCTAGTCTTGCAACTAGGAAATCAGAATTAAAGAATCATGAATAGAAGTACAAGCTACTAGAAGGTATTTGCAATGAAGGAGAGGGTGAAGTTTCTCATGAGCATAAAGAGAATTATGTTTCATCCATGGAAGACATAACTGAAATACTTACTAATGAGGATTGTGCAAAACAAGAGAAGGGTATTAGTTCACTTGACCCTACCACCAGTGTTGTAGAAGAACAATCTATGGGGATAAGAAACACTATGGACATGATTGAAAGAGTGCATAATGATGGGTGCTCAAATTTCACCAAGACATCTATAGAGGGATATTCATCTATATATGTTGGTGACATAGATATTTCCCTTAAATAAAAGGTTCCAAGATCAAATTCAACCTCACCATAGAGTTCCATGAAGTTGATACTAGAGAGAGGGAAGAAGAAGAGGCTCATCTGCAAGAACCTCATTTTCTTGCAGGGTCACTGAAGATGAGTGACTGCAGAATCAAGGAGACCCTACACACTCTCCATAGAACCTATGAATTGATGAAAATATATCTTGGAGTTTGGAGGATTAATATTCCATTGAATACATAGAGAAGTTTTAGAAATCCATGACAAGAACCAAAGGTATTTTTCTACAGTTGCTTTCTGATAGAGACAATTTACTTGAGCTTGTGGAGTTGTTGTATGGATAGTCCTTAAAGGATGAAGAAGAGATATGCAAACTCACACATAAATTATTGACAACCCAAGATTCCTTGAATAGCACCCAATGTGCACTCTAAGAGTCCATGATGGAGATAAAGAAATTTTAAGAGAAGTTGCAATGATCTCACCTAACCTCCTACACACCATTCGGCCATCTTCACAAGGCTAATTGCATTCTTGAACATATGGAGGAATATCATGAGATGGTGGATCATGAGATGCACTTGCTTTTGAATTGTATTGAGAATTGTGTAAACAAGCCTGATCAGAACTAAGCACTTGACCTTTTCCATAGAAACCTGGAGTTGTTTTTTGGAGCGAGTCCCTTCTCCATGGAAGAGACAACTGATCTCACCTCAGTTGGATCAACTATTGAGGAAGAAGAAGAAGCGATAAGTTGGGTTGATGAGTGTTGCAAGGAGTTGGTTCATAATTATTCACCCGACACCTCTTTTTCAACCACATCATGTGGGAATAAAAAATGGGTGAAAGTATTTTTTCTGTTGATGTCACCGGAGGAGCTTGATATGTTCACTCTTTTAGTGGATGGATTGATGTTCAAGCCATCTGTTTTGACAAGTGTGCCATTGGTAGTTGAATCACTAGTGGAAAATGAGAGATTAGTGACCAAAAAAATGACCAAAATCCGCATATCAATGACCACTTTTGGTTTGGCGATCGTTGGTGGCTAATTTGTGGTCTTTTATTACATGACCAAAATTGGTCATTTTTATTTTGGTCATTTATAGCTTGTCGGTTGGTCATTAATTTGGTCATATATTTGGTCATTAATTTGATCATATATTTGAATCAACGACCAAATATATGACCACATTTGTGACCAACTTAATGATCACATGACAAGCTAAAATATGACCAAATTTGGTCGCGTAATAAAAGACCATAAATTAGCCACCAAAACTGATTTTTGGTCATTCATATGCGAATTTTGGTCATTTTTCTGGTCATTTGTATTTCATTGTTTGGTCACATGACAAGCTAAAATATGACCAAATTTGGTCGCGTAATAAAAGACCATAAATTAACCACCAAAACTGATTTTTGGTCATTGATATGCGAATTTTGGTCATTTTTATGGTCATTTGTATTTCATTGTTTGGTCGTGTATCTCTCAATTATTGGTCATTTTATTTGCGAATTTTGGTCATTAATCTCATTTATTGGTCACTAATTTAGTCATTTTTAGTCGCTTTATGTATGGTCATTATATTTTAGTAGCTTGAATGGTGTCCATTATTAATTAATATAAATTTTTAATATGATATTATGTTTAAATCAATAAAAAAGAATCATACATTTATTCTCATCTAATACACATGAGAATTATGCAGTCACATTATAATTAATTACAACACTTGTAAATAAAATCTAATACACATGTAAATCATGTAATGTCATATTAATTAGTTTTCAAAGAAAAAAATACCATCCTTTGTTATTCAAAAGAATCAAAAAACATCATTTACATAGCATCAAATGTATAAGCATAATCAGCAATCAGAGCATCACAAAATAACAAATGTAATCATGCGAACTGCTGCATCCATATAGAAGGAACTAAAATCTGATCATAGCAGACTTTTCTCATCATCCCTGTTATAACTGGTCAGATAATACTGAGAGTATCGGAGGTGATCGACAATCAGATAATGATCCGGAGCAAGACTTGCTAGCAAAGTGGACTCAAACCAAGACAGGAACAATAAAATGCATACACTACTTCATGTTATATGCATCATCATCATCAACAGCATTTTGTGTAGCAAAAGGATCTGTGGTTCCTTCACTGACTGTAGTAGTAGCTGCTCGATCTGTGAACTAAAATTCTGACCCAAAACCTCGAGACTGCTGTAAAGTTTGAGCAAATGCTTGATATTTACGTATATCTGTATCACTAACACTCCTTCGATCATATTTCATTGATTCCTCAAAATGAGCTACCTTTATATCTGCAACTTCAGTTTCATCCTCATCCATGGCTTCAGGGTTTTCTTTTCTTTTCTTTTCTTTTCAATGTCCTACATACGACAGAAGAGCAAAATTCATTCAAATATTCCAAGGCACTGATAATTAAAGCAAAGATTTTGCATTTTCTTGCTTTCCAAAAGTACCCTAAGGAAAAATATTAATGTACAAAATTGATCATCATATAATGGAACATGAATTGCTCAACATCTTCCAAGGGTAAGGAACACACCTCTAAGAGACATGTAACAGTTGTAAATCTTAACCACCTCTGCCAGCCATGTTAGAGACCTGTCAAATACAACTGCAACAGTAACAGAAAAAAATCAAAAATTAAAAAATATATAATCTTCTTTTAAACATATCCAGTCCACATGAAGAATAAGAGCAACATTTTCAGTTCATCATACAACACATGGCAGAAATCACTGTCAGATATAAGGCAAACAATACTAGTTTTGATACCTCTTGACCATTACATGTGACTAATAAAGGCAAAGCCCAGAGAAAAGAAAACCTTCTTTATTTGTCTCCCAAAAGCAATTATACCAGAGTAATAAGCTTTCTTGATAGGAATTTCCTCCATAGCTTACAAACAAACCCCATATACTGGAAATAATTGCGTGGCACAAGTGCCAGACAATGCTTAGCAACATCATCCGAAAGCCCTGGCAAAAGAGCAGATTCAGGCCCAATATTACATGACATGGCATCTGTTGGCAATGCTTTTTGGTGTATGGAAGGGCTGATATATATTCCATTGACATGAATTCTAGTTTTTGTCTTCAATAACTCGCAGGTTGTAGCCACTTGCAGCATTTTTGTATCGTTTCTTAACTCATAGACCCTCCTATTAAGTATTTCTGGCATCCAATTTTTGACCAGATCATGCTTTAAAGAGAGAATAACAAATAGCAAGGGGTTGTTTGGCTAGTACAGATCATTGGATTTGTTCTTCCAACATTGTGAACCTTCCCCATAGATAAAGAACTCTTGAATGGGAATATAAATATTTATATAAGTTTTTACTTTACCATACATCAGCTGCCCCTCTCCCCAATCAACTTATCCAATGTTAACTCTCACTATAGCTGTAGCATACAAGTCTCAAAGAGGTTCAAAAAATCCCTCGCTCATAGGAATTTTACAGGACCATGGTTTAGCAAAGACTGAAAAACGTACAATTCCCCTTTCTATCACCAAAGATCTTTTAATCTCAAACTGATTAAGATTATGTGCCATTCCATATGCAGCCCTAAAATTTCTTCTTGTAAATTTACAGTTACTCAATCCAAGCTCATGATGACATAAAAGTTTGTTGGGGACACACATTTCTTTCTTATCTGCAAACACATCACCGAGTAATGAATTCAATTGCATACTAAGTAGTTTGATCTTTCATGTAACCTTCTGAATCAACGTACAGAAACAAAATACTACCAGAATTATAATCTCAGGGTAAGGAACACACCTCTAAGAGCCATGTAACAGTTGTAAATCTTAACCACCTCTGGCAGCCATGTTAGAGACCTGTCAAATACAACTGCAACAGTAACAGAAAAAAATAAAAAATTAAAAAATATATAATCTTCTTTTAAACATATCCAGTCCACATGAAAAATAAGAGCAGCATTTTCAGTTCATCATACAACACATGGCAGAAATCAATGTCAGATATAAGGCAAACAATACTAGTTTTGATACCTCTTGACCATTACATGTGACTAATAAAGGCAAAGCCCAGAGAAAAGAAAACCTTCTTTGTTTGTCTCCCAAAAGCAATTATATCAGAGTAATAAGCTTTCTTGATAGGAATTTCCTCCATAGCTTACAAACAGACCCCATAGACTGGAAATAATTGCGTGGCACAAGTGCCAGACAATGCTTAGCAACATCATCCAGAAGCCCTGGCAAAAGAGCAGATTCAGGCCCAATATTACATGACATGGCATCTGTTGGCAATGCTTTTTGGCGTATGGAAGGGCTGATATATATTCCATTGACATGAATTCTAGTTTTTGTCTTCAATAACTCGCAGGTTGTAGCCACTTGCAGCATTTTTGTATCGTTTCTTAACTCATAGACCCTCCTATTAAGTATTCCTGGCATCCAACTTGTGACCAGATCATGCTTTAAAGGGAGAATAACAAATAGCACGGGGTTGTTTGGCTAGTACAGATCATTGGATTCGTTCTTCCAACATTGGGAACCTTCCCCATAGATAAAGAACTCTTGAATGGGAATATAAATATTTATATAAGTTTTTACTTTACCATACATCAGCTGCCCCTCTCCCCAATCAACTTATCCAATGTTAACTCTCACTATTAGCTGTAGCATACAAGTCTCAAAGAGGTTCAAAAAATCCCTCACTCATAGGAATTTTACAGGACCATGGTTTAGCAAAGACTGAAAAATGTACAATTCCCCTTTCTATCACCGAAGATCTTTTAATCTCAAACTGATTAAGATTCTGTGCCATTCCATATGCAGCCCTAAAATTTCTTCTTGTAAATTTACAGTTACTCAATCCAAGCTCATGATGACATAAAAGTTTGTTGTGGACACACATTTCCTTCTTATCTGCAAACACATCACCAAGTAATGAATTCAATTGCATACTAAGTAGTTTGATCTTTCATATAACCTTCTGAATCAACGTACAGAAACAAAATACTACCAGAATTATAATCTCAGGGTAAGGAACACACCTCTAAGAGCCATGTAACAGTTGTAAATCTTAACCACCTCTGGCAGCCATGTTAGAGACCTGTCAAATACAACTGCAACAGTAACAGAAAAAAATAAAAAATTAAAAAATATATAATCTTCTTTTAAACATATCCAGTCCACATGAAAAATAAGAGCAGCATTTTCAGTTCATCATACAACACATGGCAGAAATCAATGTCAGATATAAGGCAAACAATACTAGTTTTGATACCTCTTGACCATTACATGTGACTAATAAAGGCAAAGCCCAGAAAAAAGAAAACCTTCTTTATTTGTCTCCCAAAAGCAATTATATCAGAGTAATAAGCTTTCTTGATAGGAATTTCCTCCATATCTTACAAACAGACCCCATAGACTGGAAATAATTGCGTGGCACAAGTGCCAGACAATGCTTAGCAACATCATCCCGAAGCCCTGGCAAAAGAGTAGATTCAGGCCCAATATTACATGACATGGCATCTGTTGGCAATGCTTTTTGGCGTATGGAAGGGCTGATATATATTCCATTGACATGAATTCTAGTTTTTGTCTTCAATAACTCGCAGGTTGTAGCCACTTGCAACATTTTTGTATCGTTTCTTAACTCATAGACCCTCCTATTAAGTATTCCTGGCATCCAACTTGTGACCAGATCATGCTTTAAAGGGAGAATAACAAATAGCACGGGGTTGTTTGGCTAGTACAGATCATTGGATTTGTTCTTCCAACATTGTGAACCTTCCCCATAGATAAAGAACTCTTGAATGGGAATATAAATATTTATATAAGTTTTTACTTTACCATACATCAGCTGCCCCTCTCCCCAATCAACTTATCCAATGTTAACTCTCAATATAGCTGTAGCATACAAGTCTCAAAGAGGTTCAAAAAATCCCTCGCTCATAGGAATTTTACAGGACCATGGTTTAGCAAAGACTGAAAAATGTACAATTCCCCTTTCTATCACCAAATATCTTTTAATCTCAAACTGATTAAGATTCTGTGCCATTCCAAATGCAGCCCTAAAATTTCTTCTTGTAAATTTACAGTTACTCAATCCAAGCTCATGATGACATAAAAGTTTGTTGGGGACACACATTTCCTTCTTATCTGCAAACACATCATCGAGTAATGAATTCAATTGCATACTAAGTAGTTTGATCTTTCATATAACCTTCTGAATCAACGTACAGAAACAAAATACTACCAGAATTATAATCTCAGGGTAAGGAACACACCTCTAAGAGCCATGTAACAGTTGTAAATCTTGACCACCTCTGCCAGCCATGTTAGAGACCTGTCAAATACAACTGCAACAGTAACAGAAAAAAATCAAAAATTAAAAAATATATAATCTTCTTTTAAACATATCCAGTCCACATGAAGAATAAGAGCAACATTTTCAGTTCATCATACAACACATGGCAGAAATCACTGTCAGATATAAGGCAAACAATACTAGTTTTGATACCTCTTGACCATTACATGTGACTAATAAAGGCAAAGCCCAGAGAAAAGAAAAACTTCTTTATTTGTCTCCCAAAAGCAATTATATCAGAGTAATAAGCTTTCTTGATAGGAATTTCCTCCATAGCTTACAAACAGACCCCATAGACTGGAAATAATTGCGTGGCACAAGTGCTAGACAATGCTTAGCAACATCATCCGGAAGCCCTGGCAAAAGAGCAGATTCAGGCCCAATATTACATGGCATGGCATCTGTTGGCAATGTTTTTTGGCGTATGGAAGGGCTGATATATATTCCATTGACATGAATTCTAGTTTTTGTCTTCAATAAATCGCAGGTTGTAGCCACTTGCAGCATTTTTGTATCATTTCTTAACTCATACACCCTCCTATTAAGTATTCCTAGCATCCAACTTGTGACCAGATCATGCTTTAAAGGGAGAATAACAAATAGCACGGGGTTGTTTGGTTAGTACAGATCATTGGATTTGTTCTTCCAACATTGTGAACCTTCCCCATAGATAAAGAACTCTTGAATGGGAATATAAATATTTATATAAGTTTTTACTTTACCATACATCAGCTGCCCCTCTCCCCAATCAACTTATCCAATGTTAACTCTCACTATTAGCTGTAGCATACAAGTCTCAAAGAGGTTCAAAAAATCCCTCGCTCATAGGAATTTTACAGGACCATGGTTTAGCAAAGACTGAAAAATGTACAATTCCCCTTTCTATCACCAAAGATCTTTTAATCTCAAACTGATTAAGATTCTGTGCCATTCCATATGCAGCCCTAAAATTTATTCTTGTAAATTTACGGTTACTCAATCCAAGCTCATGATGACATAAAAGTTTGTTGGGGACACACATTTCCTTCTTATCTGCAAACACATCACCGTGTAATGAATTCAATTGCATACTAAGTAGTTTGATCTTTCATATAACCTTCTGAATCAACGTACAGAAACAAAATACTACCAGAATTATAATCTCAGGGTAAGGAACACACCTCTAAGAGCCATGTAACAGTTGTAAATCTTAACCACCTTTGCC